>CAUYRH010113740.1:0-20504 GCA_963574655.1 Perodicticus potto | reverse complement strand
GGTCTTAAAGACCCTGAAAGAAAATGCCAATAAAGCCAAAAGTTCGCTTCTCACCACCATTCCTCAGATAGGGTCCATGGAATGGTCAGAAACCCTCCATAATCTTAAGAATATGGCCCAGTTTTCTGTTTTATTACCAAGACATTAAAATAGCATGGCTGCCCAGAAGAAAGCTTTCTAACTCCAGTTGCTTTGGAAATTTTTGCTTAAGTTGAAAAACATGGGAAAGACATGCAGCTTTCATGCCCTTGCCTGTGGCAAGAAAGACAACATGTTGTGTGTATGAGACATTTCTAAGAGACCTGAATGGCTTCAGAATGCGGAAGAAGAGGAAATGACCAGTAAATGTGGGGAACATTTTTACATTTTTGAAAAAAAACTCCAAGAAGATACCATTCTTCTGTCTGTTAAATTTGCAATAATAAAAGTTTATTTATAGGTGGTATCCAGTTTCCTATGTTGCCCATGGAATATGAGGAAGAAATGGGACTCTGGTTATTTATTGATATGACTGTTAACTGGTAAAATATTTCTGGAGGGCAATGTGGTAAAATGCATCAAATGGCTTAAAACATACTTTTTGCTGGGTCGTCCTGGAAATTTCTCTTTAAAAATTTATCACATACAAAACATTATGAAGAAGGGTGTATAATAGTGATATAATGGCAAGTATTTAAAATAATCCAAGTACTCAACAATTGGAGGTAAATTTTAGTTAGTAATAATTAGATCATGAATCAGCCAACCAAAGATTCCTTTTCACACAATATTTCAATGTCCTGAAGAAATGAGTGCTCATATATGAAATGAAAGAAGAATATGTAAGAATTTTACAGTACTTGTTTTAAAATGCTGTGTAAATGTACAAAAAGACTAGAAGGAAATGTGTATAATCTTGTTATTGTATTGGGCAGAAGGTATGATACTGGATAATTTTTATTTTCTTTAAATATGTCTATCTTCATATTTTCTGCATGAATATAAGCAAATAGGAAAGTTGTTATAAAAATAAAAATGGACATAGAAAGATCCAGTTCTTAAAAACACTGTCTCTGGTAATGAAGCAAAATGGAAGATACGTAATATTAAGATGAGTGGAATTTTTGTTGTTGTTGTTGTTGTTCTTAGAGACAGAGTCTCACTTTATCACCCTCCATAGAGTGCTGTGGCATCACAGCTCACAGCAACCTCCAACTCCTGGGCTTGAGCGATTCTCTTGCCTCAAGCCCAAGTAGCTGGGACTACAGCCACCTGCCACAATGCCTGCTTATTTTTTTGTTGCACCTTGGCTGGGGCTGGGTTCGAACCCACCACCCTCGGCATATGGGGCTGGCATCCTACCCACTGAGCCACAGGCGCTGCCCAAGATGGGTGTTATTTAAGGAAATTATGTCTTTATTCTGCTTTTTTTTAAAAAAAAGAGAGAAAGAACGAAAACAGTATTACTGATTTTTATACAGGCAAAACAATACCTGGGTCTGCAAGAGCTTCCTGAGGAAATCTAAAAGTTAAAATATTTTAAAAATTGAATATGCCCATTATGGTGTCAGATATTTTAAAAATTAATATTTTACTTCATGTATGCTTTTTATTAGTTGACAAATTACATGAGCTGGTAATTTTTTTAATAAAGGTAGGGGTGCTTTTTTTACAGTGTTTTTTATTGTTAAGTTTATAGGAATGCTTTTTGTTTTCTTAAGTTTTCTATCACCGGGAGATCCTTTTTTCCTTAACATTGTTTTTACTGTAATCTATTACAGGATGCCTTAGGATCAGGATATAAGAACTTCTGTTTAAAGAATTTGTGAAGTCACTATGTTCATGCTTATGAGATTGGCTTCAAAATAATAAACTTCTGATTATAAATAAAATAAACCTCTTACCCTCCAGTGTTAATACTGAGCCATCTGGGTCACATGCGATTATGATTTTTGGAGTCCTTGATACAGTGATTGAAACTCTGGTTATGTCCCAGAGGTCCATGGAGAATCAAATGAACTTGAATCCTGGATTCTCTAACTGTAAGCTGTGGTTTTTTTCACTGTGGTATGATCCAGCCAACACCTTACTTGTCCTCATTCTTATCAGGTGTCTGAGAATGTCATGGCAAAAATGTGGGCATTTTTCTTTCTGTCTTCAGAAAGTACAGTTCTCTCCAACTTGCAGGAGGCCTTTTCTTGCATCAGTAGTCTTAATAACCCCATTTTTAGACTTCTCAAATAAATGGAGTATGCTCTGAAAAAAAAAATTAGCAAATTTAATTCAACAATACATCAAAAAGATCATATATCATGATTAAATTGACTTTATCCCTGGCATGCAAGGCTGGTTTAACATATGCAAATCAATTGATGTGATACTCCATATTAACAAACTGATCATCTCTGTTGGTACAGAAAAAGCATTTGACAAAGTTCAACACTTTTGGTGTTATATTTTTGGTAAAAATTCTCAACATTGAAGGAATAGAAGAAAATTTCCCAACATAATAAGGGCCATCCATGAAAAATTCACAGTTAACATAATAACCAATGGAGTGAAGTTTATAGCTTTTCCTCTAATATCTGGTCTGAGGCAGGGATGCCCACGCTTGCCACATCTATTCAACATAGTGCTGGAAATACTATCAAGAGTGATCACACAGGAAAAAGAAATAAAACGTATCCAAATCAGATAGGAAGAAATAAAAATATCTCTATGTGCAGATGACATGATTTTCTAAAAACCCCAAAGATTCCACTAACAAAAAACTGTTAGAACTAATACATGAAGTCAGTAAAGTTGCAGGATACAAAAATCAACATACAAAAATTCATAGCATTTCTATTCATATAATGAGCTACCTGGAAAAGAATTTAAGAACATCAAAAAAAAATTTAGGGATAAATTTAACCAAATAGGTAAAAGATATGCACACTGAAAATTACAAAACTTTGATGAAAGAAATTGAAGAGGACAATAAAAGAAAGGATATTCCATGTTTGTTGATTGAAGAATTAATATTTTATTAAGATAAAAATATCCATTTGAGTGCAGGTGGTGCCCTTTTTATAAAATGCCCCATTTTCCTTTGGGAATATACCCAAAAGTAGGATTGCTGGATCAAATGGTAGGTCTACTATACATTCTTTGAGATATCACCATATAACCTTCCATAGAATTTGCACTAGTTTGTGGTACCACCAACAGTATATAAGAGTTCTTTCTCTCTGCATCCACACCAGCATCTGTTCATCTGTTGTTTTAGGAATTTATAATATGAGCCATTCTCATTGGAGAGTGGTTTCTCATTGTAGTTTTTGTTGTTGTTGTTGTTGCTGCTGCTGCTGTTTTTGAGGCAGAGTCTCAAGCTGTCACCCTGGGTAGAGTGCTGTAGCTTACAGCAACCTCAAACTCTTGTGCTTAAGCAATTCTCTTGTCTCAGCCTACAAAGTAGCTGTGACTACAGCTGCCTGCCACAACACCAGGCTATTTTTTGGCTATAATTGTCATTGTTGTTTGGCAGGCCCAGGCTGGATTTGAACCTGCCAGTTCCAGTGTACATGGCTGGCACCCTAGCTGCTGAGCTACAGGTGCCAAGCCTCATTGTAGTTTTGATTTGCATTTCTCTTTTGATTAGAGATGTTGACCATTTTTTCATGTTTTTTATCTATAGACTATCTTTATTTGAAAAGTTTCTGTTCATGTCTTTTGCTCACTTTTTAATGGGATTGCTTAGCTGTTTCTGGCTGATTTGCTTGAATTACTTATAGATTCTTGTTATCAGTCCTTTATCAGATGTATAGCATACAAATATTTTCTCCCATTCTGTGGGTTGTCTATTTGTTCTTTTGATTACATCCTTGGATATGCAGAAGCTTTTTAATTTTCTCAGGTCCCATTTTTTTTGTTGTTGTTACTATGATTGTTTTGGGGGTGTTCTTCATTAATTCTTTGCCTATTTTAATATCTGTAATAGATTTTCTAGTATTTTCTTCTTTATAGCAGCACTATTCACAATCACAAAGATACAGCAACAACCCAATTGCCTACCAATACATGAATGGATTAATAAAATGTTGTATATATGTACTATGGAGTACTATTTAGACATAAAGAAAAATGGCAATTCAGTATCTTTTGTGACAACATGGATGAATCTGGCAACCATTCTTCTAAGTGAAACACCACAGGAATGGAGAAAACAAACACATGTACTCAATACCAGATTAGAATTGATCAATCAATACTTAAGTATTCATATGTAAGTAAATGCAATAAAAATAAACCTAGGGTGGGTGAGGAGGGGATGGATAAATTCACACCTGTTGGGTAACATACACATTGTCTGTGTGGAGGGCATACTTATAACCTTAACTGAATTTGTGCAAAAACAAAGTACGGAAACAAAAATACCTCTACCCTCTAATACACTGAAATTTTTAAAAGTAAATAAATAAAAATAAAAATATCCATACTACTCAGAGCAATACGCAGAGTCAGTGCAAAACCCAGCAAAATCTCAATGGCATTCTTCACAGAAATAGAAAAAAAAATTATCCCAAAATGCATATGAAACCATAAAGACCCTAAATAGCCAAAGCAATACTGAGAAAGTAAAACAAAGTCAGATGCATTACACTTCCTGAGTTAAAATTATATTACTAAGTATAAATTATATTACTAAGCTATAGTAATCAAAACAGTATAGTATTGACATAAAAACAGACACCTAGGCAACTGGAATAGAATTAAGAGCCCAAAAATAAATCAAAACATATACGGTCAATGAATTTTCAACAAGAACACCAAGAAGACACAATGGAGAAAGAATAGTCTCTTCAATAACCAGTGCCAGAAAGGTTTGGTGGGCACATGCAAAAGAATGAAATTAGATCCTTATTTTGCATCATACACAAAAATCAACTTGAAGTGGATAAAAGACCCAAATGTAAGAACGGAAATCATAAAATTCAGAAGAAAATTTAGTGGGCAAGCTCCTTGAACTTGGCTTTGGCAATGATCACATTGCAAGCCCAGTGTATAAAAGAAAAAATAAATAAATGGGACTACACCAAAAAAGCTTCTGCATAGTGAAGGAAATAGTCAACAAAATGAAAAGTGAGCCAACAAGTTAAGAAAAAAATATTTGAAAACCATTACATTCAATGAGGTGTTAATATTCAAAATTTATGAAGAAACTGTACAATCAAGAACAAGAAAACAAATAACATGATATTTAAAAATGGGCAAAGGACCCAAGTAGACATTTCTCCAAAGACAACACAAAAACTGCCTGCATTTGTTATACATGAAATGATGCTCAATATCACCAATCATTAGGAAATGCTAATCAAAAACCCAATGAGAGTTCTCACTCTCATTAGGAGAACTAGTATCAGAAGACAATAGATCCCAAGTGTTGAGAAAAAGGAACCCTTGTACACTGTTAGTGGGAAAGTAGATGGTTGTAGCCATTGTGAAAAACAATATGGAAGTTCCTAAAGAAATTGAAAACAGAATTACCATATGACCCAGCAATTTCTCTTCTAGGTATATACCCAAAGAAAATGAAATCACCACCTGGTAAAGACTTCTGCACTCCCACGTTCATGGCAACATTATTCACAGTAGTCAAGGCGTAAAAAACAATCTAGGTGCTCATCAACAGAGGAGTGGATTAAAAAAAACTGGCTTGTCTGGCTGTTTCATTTAGCATAATGTTCTCCAAATCAATCTATCTTGTGGCAAATGAAAAGATTTCTTCCTTTAAAGGCATACATATACATGTAGTATACAATGGAATATTATTCAGCCTTTAAAGGAAGAAATCTTTTCATTTGCCACAAGATAGATTGATTTGGAGAACATTATGCTAAATGAAATAAGCCAGACACAGAAAGAAAAATATTTCATGATCTCACTTATATATGGGATCTTTTTCTGAAAAGATCAAATATGCAAAACATATACAGAAATAGAAAGTATAACAGTGGTTACCAGGGTCAGGACAAGGTTATGGAAGAAATGAGGATCTGTAGGCTAAAGGATGCATAGTAACACATACATAGGATTAGCAAGTCTAAAGATCTAATAGATCTAATATACAATATGAGAGCTAAGGTAATAATGTGATTATATTCAGGATTTTTGCTGAATGTGTAGATTTTAACCGCTCTTGCCATGGGAGGAAAAAAACAGGTGGCTATGTGAGAGGATGGATATGTTAATTTGTTTTACCATAGTAGCCATTTTACTACATGTATATGTATCTCATAACATTATGTTGTATACCCTACGTATATACAATGAAATCATTTTTTTAAAAAAGAAGAAATAGATTATCTGAATAGGTTCATAGCAATTAAAGAAATTGAATCATACTTAATGGTGAAAGACTGCATGCCTTTCCCCTAAAATCAGAAGCATGCAAGAAAAACATAAAACTGTCTTTATTGACAGACAACATAATGATTGAGTTAGCCAAAAGACTACCTAATTTCACAAATGCTGTAATTTAACATTACAAGTCACAGTATTGTTGGTACCTCACACATTTTTAGATTTCCAGATTATTTTAAAAGTTGATCAGATCCCTAGACTTGAACATAGGAACACATCTAGATTACAAAAATCTCAGGCTCAGAGGACCTTTCTAAAGGCACCCAATATATTCTCAAAGGAAACGATCTATGTTCACTGAGAAGCAACTGAAAAGTTTGAACATCTTGTTCAGTAAGAGCCCATACCTTCAGCCTTCCAAAGAAATGGCTTCAAAAATGAACATACTTTCCACTGTACTGCAGATTTGGTTCAAGAACCAGAAAGTTAAACTCAAGAAAACAAAATGCAAGCATATTTAACAAAAACAAGGAGCCAAAGAACAATTATCTGAGGATGGTGTTGAGATCAGTTCTTCCCGGAGAAATATGGACCCAGCACCCAGATCCCCTAATGAAGTTTATCCTATAGCCCTAATTTATACAGATAATTGAGCACCCCCATTCCAAGTCAGCTTATGCCTTACTGTTCAGGTCCTACAGATGACTCTGTTGGCCAGAAAATAATCCATTTTGTCTGCTGCCAAGATCCTCCTATTTTGGAATCCCAAGAGTTTGTTCTCCAAGCTTCAATTCTAATTCCTTTGGCTCTTCATCTCTACAAAGCAGAGAGAGATACTAGACAAAAAAGGTCACATATTGCAATGATGTGTAATGATTCCCACATAAGAGAATACTTTTCAGCAAGAAGGAACAAGCTAGAGAGATATATATTATACAACATGGATGAATTTCAAAAGCATTATGTTATGTGAAAGCAAAAAAGACACAAATAGCCACATACTTTGCAATTCCATTTAGATTAATTTCTAAAGCAGGAAAAACTAATCTATAGTGGCAAAAAGATGAGTAGCTGCCAATGTAGAAACAATTGAATAGAAAGAGGTATAAAACAAATTTATTAGAACGATGGAAATGTTTCATGTCTTATTTAGAGTGGTATAAATTTATCAAAACACATAAAACTGTACATCTAAAATCTGTGCATTTTATTTTACGTAAATCATGCTTCAATAAAAAATTAATCTTATAAAGTATTTCTTAGCTATAACACCAAATACATGATCCATAAAATAACAAATTAGTAAGTTAGACTAATCAAACTTAAGAACTTGTGCTCTAGAAAGACACTATTAAAAGAATGAAAGGGGAAAAAAAGAATGAAAAGATAGTTCCTAAGCTAAGAGAAATCATTTTTAAATCACAAATCTGATAAAATCATATATTCTTATATGAAGAATATATGGAGATTCTCAAAAATTCATCATAATAAAGGAAATCATGGGTGGCGCCTGTGGCTCAGTGACTAGGGCGCCGGCCGCATATACCAAAGGTGGCGGGTTCAGGCCGGCCCCAGCTGAACTGCAAAAAACAAAAAATAGCCGGGCGTTGTGGCAGGCACCTGTAGTCCCAGCTACTCGGGAGGCTGAGGCAAGAGAATCGCCTAAGCCCAGGAGTTGGAGGTTGCCGTGAGCTGTGTGACACCACAGCACTCTAAGGAGGGTGATAAAGGGAGACTCTGTCTCTACAAAAAAAAAAAAGAAGAAGAAGAAGAAGAAGAAAAAGAAAGGAAATCATTCAGTTTTTTAATAGGCAACAAATTTGGATAGACACATCACCAAACAGGACAAATAGAAGGCAAATATAGCAACACATTTAAACATGGTTAACATCAGTCATTAGAAAAATGAACTGGCTTGGTGCCTGTGGCTCAAGTGGCTAAGGCGCCAGCCACATATGCCTGAGCTGGCAGGTTAGAATCCAGCGTTGGCCTGCCCAACAACAATGATGGCTGCAATCAAAAAATAGCCCGGCATTGTGGCAGGCACCTGTAGTCCCAGCTACTTAGGAGGCGGAGGCAGGAGAATCTCTTGAGCCCAGGAGTTGGAGGTTGCTGTGAGCTGTAATGCCACAGCATTCCACCCAGGGAAGTTCTGTCTCAATAAAACAATAAATAAATAAAATAAGAAAAGAAAAATGAACTTTAAAACTATAAGATAGCACTGCCTACCTATTAGAATATGTAAATTAAAACTGACAATGCCAAATGTTGACTAGGATGTGGAGCAACTGGAATTCTGATGGTGAGAACATAAAAATGTTACAATTACTTTGGAAAAACTTTGGCAGTTTCTTAAGTTAAACATATATCCATTCATATACCTTGGCAAATACCTAAGAAATATGAAAACACGTATCCAAAGATTTGTACATAATTTCATACCAGCCCTATTTGTATTAGCTAAAAGTTGGAAACAACTCAAAAAAAACATTTAACAGTTGAAGAGATGAACAAATTGTGGTACATCCATACAATGGAAAACTCAGAAATAAAAGGACAAATTACTGATAATACAAAACAAGATAGATATCTCTCAAAATAATAATGCTGAACCAAAAAAGCCAAACACTAAAACAATACGTACTTATGATTCCATTCATATTAATATAAAATATTAGAAAATAAAAACAAATCAATGCCTATAGAAAACAGGTAAGTGTTTTCTGGAGACAGGATGGGATTCAGGAAAAGGCAGGAGGGAAAGATTGCAAAGAAATGTATGGGAACTTGGGTGATGGGTATGTTTGAAATCTTGATTGTGGTGATCACAGGAGTATACAAATGTTTAAAATTACCAAATTGTATTCTATAAATCTAAAAAGCTTACCGTATGTCAATCATACATCAATAAGCTTTTTACATATGTATTTAAAGGTGCAAACATCGAACATTATCCCCAACAAGACAACTCGGGTGAGGTGCTCCAACCAGGCAGGCAGAGTGATGAGGAAACCTAAAAATATCGTTAAAAGAGTGGGGAAATCAGAAAGGGTGCCTAAGAAGCAGGATGCCGGCAGACAGACTTCACCTACTTAATGGTTTTGCCCAGGCAAGGGGTACACAGCAGGAGATGAATGCCAATGTCAAGATCAATTCAATGTACTTATTTATAGGCACATTGTTTCATGCCTGGCTAAATTTGTTTCAGCTTCTAAAGCCATGCTGATTCACCTGATTGTTAAATCACTTAGAAAACTTAGAATGACACTGACCTAAAGGAAGCATTTACAGCTATGTTGGGTGAAAACTGATTATACATTTGCCTACTCAGATTGGAAAGAGTGAGTGGTGATTGGCTTTTCCCATTAGCCTTTCAAACACATAAAATTTTGCTACTCATATAATATAAGGAAGAAAGAAAAGACAAAAGCACAAGACAGCAATGATGGGAAAGCTGCTCTTTTAATAACATGAGGAATAGAAATCAAGTGCTATCTAAAAGATAAACGTAAAATGTAAGCTTTAAACTATGTCTGAAATCTATAAAACTGCAATCAGATCTCCTATTGGCAAGCCACTTCGTGTGACACAGGGACAGAGGCAAAACTATCGCTTAGACTTGGAATACTAAGCCTGGCTGCTGATGTAATAGGGAACAATGATTAAACTATCAATCAAACATATTTTTTAAATATGTTGCATGTCATAGCCAGAGATTTCAAACCCAGGACAAAATCTGGTGTTAGTTACAACACAGATGAATTGGGTGGTCTCAGTATACAGATGATCACAAAATCAGCATAATGTGGAAATCAATTCAAGGACTATTTTCTTCATCTCTGCTCATGAAGATTCCAAATTAATTACTGTCATAGATTGGTGAGCCAGGGCCCTGCAAAGCGTTTTATGCTATTCTCTAAGTTATTCACCATGTTTCAAAGAGGCATTTAATATGAGCTCTCTTCTCTATCTGTACCTAAGTATCTTTACTTTTTTTAACAATTGAATTCCTGGTTATTTTTTCCAGATGGACAGCACTTCCAGAATTAAAAAAAAAGGGGGGGGGTAAATTTCATTGCTGAACCATCTGGAAAGCCAGAAGAAGCGAGGTTGGTCTCAGTGCCAATTCTCCCTAGAGCCTATTTTCATGCTCACTCACATCCAATTGAACATCCTTCTCTGTATGGGAACGTTTAATTGAAATATTACAAGGTCCCATGTGATCACTTCCTCCTCAAGTTTGTTTCCAAGGAAAATTCTTCCTCTGCAGTTGAATGTTGCAGACTGCCTATCAGAAAATGAAAGCGTAGTATGATTCTTTTTCTGTTACAACCTCCAGAAACTAAGTCCAAATTGTCTTGCCTGAGTATCATCACTCCTGAAATATAACCTCTGTTCCTTAGCTGATATTTTATTTCAGTGTGCAAGCCACTGTAAGATCTTTTAGAACTAGATAAAATGTGTAGCTAAAATAAATGTATAAATGTATAAATTAAATAATAAATTATTAATTATTAATTAATAGGGTTAGGGTTATTATTATGTTATTTGGATGTATGAGAAGAGGATGGTGGAAAGCCCCACATGCTTTTTGGGCGAGAGAACAGCTTGAGCTAATGCGTAAAGAAGGACACAAATGCGTTTAATGATGCATTTCTGAAACACGGGGCATATGATCCAGTGTAAGGTATGAGGATCACACCAGAATATATGAAATTGGGACCATTTGTTTCCATATAAGGAGAGGTGAATAAAGGTTGACTAGAAGGGAATAATAAACTTGGATAAACAAGTTGAAGAAGTATGCTGTCACTCGTAATATGATAACTGTCTTTCTAAGGGTCCTTATGGATTTCAATGAAATGAGAAATTTAAGTCCCTAAAATGTATTTACAACCATCCATAGACATTCTCTTTTTCTTGTCTCTTTCTTCTCCTAGTCCATGAGTCTCTTGAGGAAGGAACCAAGTTTTGTTCATTCCCTCATATTGCACTTCGTACAGTGTCTGGCACATAATGAGCGAAATATTTGTGGGATACGTGAAAACTGTGGTAGAGTCATAAACATAAAATAACATAAACATAAAATAAGGATGCATTTGTGTCCTTCTTTACGCACTAGCTCAAGCTGTTCTCTCACCCAAAAAGCATGTGGGGCTTTCCACCATCCTCTTCTCATACATCCAAATCTTGAATAGCTGTTTTGGCCCAGAGTAAGCACCACTTTTTCCTGGCCATGCCTTCTGTTGATACGATGTACTACCCTCTGTGTTTTCTGAACTTCTAGTGTGCTCCCAGAGAATGTAGACTCACTTTTACCTCCAGTTGTTTTCTATATGTTAGTTTCATCTCTCCAACTAAACTCACGTTCCTTCAGGAACCATATACTTCAATCATGCCCAGAACACAAAAATGCTCCAAAAAAATATTGGTTAATCCTTACATCTGTAGAAATTGAGGTCAAGTAAAACCCTGATTTTGCTAAGCTAACCAGGCTAAATAATAAGTATCCATTAATAGCTACCATTTATCAAATACTAATATGCCAAGTTCTATGTCATTCAAGATTAGAATAAAAACAGATTCTGGATTCTCTAGCTTTTGAGCAAGCATTTATATCATATGTTTTACTTAAATCTACCATATTATGATAATAAGTTTTATTTTCTGAGTATCTACTTTTTGCCAAGTACTATATATCAACTATTTCACTTTATCTTCACAAAACCATATGTAGTAAATATGATTACCATTCTTCAAAAGGTTAAAGCACTTGCCCATGTGTTCATTGTATGAGACTGAGCTTGAGGCAGGATTCTAAACGAGGTCTGTCTGACTGCAGACTTGTGCTCCTTACCATTCCGCGCCACCTCTAAATTACAAAAAAAGTTCATTCTTACATCAATTCATTCACTTATGAAAAGCATATGAGACCTGTTCATTCAATTCAGACTCTGTACCCAGGTCCTCCCCGGATCCACGTTATGTAACTGAAGAGTTTGCAATTTCTCCTTGAAATTTTAGTTCTGAAGATTGAAAAGCCCCAGTTATCTGGCATTTGTAAGAATTGTGTGATCAGTTTCCTGAATGTTGCGGGCTCACTGGATGACTGAGTACTGTCCTCTATGTGGTACAGTTCCAAATGTCACATCTGGTGCTTCAGACTAAATTGCTTTGCTATGGTGTTGTTCATGTGTGTGTGTTGTTGTTGTTTTGATTTGTTTTGTTTTGTTTTGTTTGTGTAAATAAGCTGATATCGATTCAGCCTGAAAAGTCATTCCTTTGTCTCTGATCAAATCACTGGATCTATTTGATTGTACATGTTGAGAGGTGACGGTTTTCCCCTCAACTACTTTAACAAGTGGTTAAATTACCACTGGAGCAGGGAAATTTATTATAGAATGCATTTCTTCTACAAACACACACATTTTGTTAATGCAAGTGGTAATTATTTACTTGCTTATCATTGATATTGCCTCAAAGGTGGTGGGACCTTAATTACTCCCTAATTATCTAGACCCCTATTGCTTTATAAAGACTGACTTAAAAAACAGCAGTTCAATAGCACAGACATTTTACAACTAACATTGATTTCTCCTCCCCCCTCAATTATTGATGGGCCATTCTCCCTCTTGGACTCCTTTTTCCATGATAAAATTGTAAATGAGCCTGCCTATTCTTTTTAATTCTTTTAGTTAGCAGTAGCTCAGCTGGCCTCTTCATTTTCTTTGCCACTTCTGGGTATAATAGTTCAGTAGAGATTCTCTTGTTTGAATCCTTCCCTGGGATCCATTTTCAGTAAATGTTCCTTTGGCCTTTAAACTTTACTGTTTCCTGCCCTGTATATCCTGTGCCCTCTCCCCCAAAATGATCGCTGCAAAATGATCATTCTAGCACATCAACTTCTTCATCTTAGGCCAACATACACACTACCATTTCTCAAGTCATCCCTTTGTTTTCTCTGTAGCTTTAATATACCCCAAAGTTGCAGATAATCTATCACGTACATGTCAATGGAAAAATAAAACAGATTGGTCAATGAATAGCATATGTATTTACCTCCAATAGCCTGAGGAAAGCAGAACAAATCAGAATATTTCTATAAATAGTAGCTGCAGCGATTTAATCCTTTTGGAATTTCCTCAAACACAGCCATTCCTACAAGGTAAGATTCTCATCTATGATTTGCTTTGTCCATAGCCTAAGACACTTATTTATCCTCCATTCTCATTCCACGGTCCGCCATGTGCTTCAAAATGTGAAGCCATCTCCACGTGGTGAAACAGAAAGGAAAATAACCTTTCCACTTGAATAACAGAGACTATTTCTTTACTAACATTTGCCCCTTGGGTTGTGAGTTTCCTGTGTACTCCTTTCCAAAAGTGATCTTTAGCCCACTTCTGAGTGTCCTAAAATAATAGACCCTCAAACAAACTAACAAAAATCCTCCTATAATTTTAAACTTGACCCGTGGCATGGGATGTGACAAAATACAATATTATACACATATTAGTTTCCTGTTGCTGCCACAACAAATGACCAAAACCTTGGTGGCTTAGAACAACACATATTTATTACCTTCCCATCCTGCAGACCAGAAGTCTGTAATTGCACTCACTGGGTTAAAATCAAGGTGGCAGCAGGCCTGCATTCCTTCTGGGGCCTCCGATGGAGGAGAATCTGTCTCCTCCCCTTTCCAGCTTCTACAGGCTGCCCACACATTTGGCTCCTGGCAAAGCCAGCAAGGGATGGATGAGCTTCTCACTCTGCCCCACTCTGACACCCACTCTCCTTCTTCCCTCTTGAGCTAGAAGGAACCTGTGATTACATTCGGCCAATCTGCATAATCCAGGATAATTCTTCCATTTCAAAAGCAGCTAGTTAGAAACTTTCATTCCTCTTTGCCAGGAAATATAACATATTCACAAGTTCTGGGGGTTAAAACGTGGACATCTTTGAAGAAACCATTATTCTCCCTATTATAATATTATAAACAAATTTGGGTATGTTATTAAAAAACAAAAGAGAAGAAATTGCATTTTCAAATGAATGGTATCTCCTTCAAAGTAGTCCCACTTGGGGGGACCACACATTTTTTTCTACCCATGCTGAAAATATCAGAATTCTTTTCTTTTCTTTTTTTTTTTTTTTGGTGCTATCTACAAGCTTGATGGAATGTTCTTTGAATATCTATTGTTTTAGCAAATTTTATGTGTTTAAATACCAACATTTGAAAACAACCAAAAAGTCACATGAAATCAAATGTATTAACTATCATAAATAATCAATAAGAAAATATCACTTAGAGTCAAAAACGAGATGAAAACAATGAAGTTAGATTAATATTTCCAGAAGGCTAATTTTTCTTATAAATAATGTTAAAATAATAATAAAAATAAATCACCAAGAGAGCACTCTCTAGATACCCCGTGCTGTTCTAGGAGATTTACACAAATGATCTTACCCCTGTGACGTAGGTACTGTTATTAACTTCATTTTATATATGAATTTGAGAACCAAAGAGTTTCAATAACTTCTTTGAGGTTAGTTAGAAAGTGGAGGAGCAAGGATTTGAGCCCAGGGAATCTGCGCGTAACCCCATCATCAACAGCACACCTACACAATTCTCTCTGTTTTCTTTACAACTAACACTGCACTCCCCACCCACAACTCTCATTTATCTCAGTAGCAAAATAGTCTGCTACAAAGTAGGAAAAATATTTACATATAACACTAAAAATGATAAAAGAAAAAAGCCACATGATCTTTTTTGGCTTGTGCTTTGCAACATTTAATGTTAACATAGCACTAAAACCACAAAATGGACATGAGGCAAAGACCAAGAGATGACGCCAAGCAGACTCTTGAAAACATTCCTCTATAGATAGTTCTCAATTCGAGATGGTTCCATATGGCTTTACAGTAGTGCAAAAGCAACACGGACATGATCTTTCAACTTGACGATGGGGCAAAGACAAGACACACTCAATGTGCTCCTTGGCTCACATTGGGGCTGCTAGGTCCTGTGAGGGGGCTGAGTCCAGATAACTGCATCGTAAGTTGAAAAAACATCATAAATCAAAGATGCACATTCAACTTCTAATACTTTACTTTTTGTTTTTTAAACAACAGAAACTTATCTGCTCACAGCTCTGGAGACCGGATGTCTAAGGTTAAGGTGTGAGCCGGGTTGGTTTCCTGGGGCCTTTCTCCTTTGCTCTCAGAGGGCTGCCTTCTTGCCATGTCCTCACGTGCTCTTTTTCTCTGCGCGTGGACATCCCTGGTGCCTCTGTATCCAACTTCCTCATCTTATAAGCACACTAGTCACATTGGATTACTTGTTCAACATATGAATTTTGGGGGAACACAATTCATTCCACAACAGTAAGCCCGGAAGCTGCCGTCACTATCCCAAAGTCAGGGCACATGTCTCACCCTGTCACTGAGATGCAAGTCCTCTCTGCTAAGGCATTTGCCTGTCTTGTCTCTTTAAGCACAACAACTAAAGTCACCTGTGAAGGTGACTTTAGTTGTCCTGCTGAATGTTAGAAACTTCAAGGGATGAAATAACTTGCCCAAGGTTGCTAATCAAAACTCAAATCTGGTCGACTACATCCCAACTCATTATTTTTTTTTTTTGGTTTACAGTGGATCTATCAGGATATAACCCTACCAAAAAGTTGAAGAACATCTATAGAAAGAATCTAGTGCCTTAGCTTTTCTTGCCAACAATTCTGGGTGCAGATGTTAAGTATTTCAAATTTTAAAATTTTACTCTGCCATAGAAATATCATGTATATCTATCTTTTTTTTTTTTTGAGACAGAGTCTAGCCCTGTTGCCCAGGCTCGAGTGCAGTGGCATCATCATAGCTCACAGGAACCTCAAACTCCTGGCTCGAGGAATCCTCCTACCTCAGCCTCCCAAGGATCTGGGACTACAGGGGGTCACCACCAAAACTGGCTAATTATTCAATTTTTTGTGACGACGGGGTCTCACTCTTGCTCAGGCTGTTCTTGAACTCCTGACTTCAAGCAGTCCTCTCACCTTGGCCTCCCAGAGTGCTAGGATTACACGGGGGAACCACCATGCCTGGCCTGTAACTGCTTATTAGATAAGTGGAGATGGAGGAAGAAGAGTTTCAGTCCTAGAGTCAGAAAGACATAGGCACCCACAGTGTGATGCTCCAGTGACCTTGGAAAGGCTGAGAGAAGCTAAACCAGACCGGCAGCAAATGAACCCCTCTGAGGTTCCTTTCCGGGATCAGGAGTCCTTGGAGGGCAGCTTGGGCCCAGCAGATATGTGCTCTTTGAGTACATGATACGAAAATAAGCAGAACTATTTAGTCACCTCTTTTTTCTGCAAAAATAGGTATGTAAAGACAACTTGATCCCTATAAAAATCCAGTCTGTGGGGGAAGGTCAAGCCCACATCCAGTGACTTGTGAGAGGTTCGTGTCATTTCTGGGAGTTCTGTAATTCCCAGAATTACATTATCATGAACACCTCTGACTCTCAGCCCCTGCCTCTGCTCAGCTAGTTCAGATTAAGGATCATCTTTCCTTCGTAGGCCTAAGTCATTCTCCATACGACATCAACCTCCATAATTCATCACACACACAAAATAAAACATTCCCTCCTGGTAGCAAGGCATCAGTGTCTAAGTGTCTGGAAATATCGAAAAAGATAGAAAAATACCTTACTGCATCACACGAGGACTCCCGTTTGATATCAGACATCGCCATCGTGAAAGTTTTTGCCTATTCTCTGTGTCTCCTCCTCTCTCTCACACCTTCCTCCTGACACAGCCCTATCAGGAGCAAAGTATATTTTAACAAATACATTTATCCCAGGTATATTATATTTTATACACACATATAATTTCCTAGTGCAAGGTAATCTTTCTCCCTTCAGTCTCACAACATCAAGGTTTCCATGGAGTAATCCAAGTCTGAAACGTTGAAATTACCTTTGGAGGATCTCTGATGAAGTTCTCAAACACAGATTATCTGCTCTCCCATTTTCAGTGGGAATGTTGTAGGGTGGGATGGGAGGTCCTATTTATATAACAATAAGTATATTGTTTATATTGTATATAAAAATAAACAGATACGGTACTAAATGGAAGTGTTATTAACTACTCTATTCTGGTTCCCAGCTTAAGTCCATTACCAGGTTGTACCATTCCTTTATCCAAATTGCCTCTTAGCATTGCCCTCTTCTTTTCTTTATTTCTGATTAATATAAGGATACAAATAATTAGGTCACATTGGTTTTGTTTGGTACAAATGATTAGGTTACATTGTTATGTTTGTTAGATGAAACCCACATTCTAGTTGAGTCCTTCACCCAGGAGGTGTGCCATATACCCTACATTGTTCCCTTTAGGTGAGAGCACCCCCAGCCCACCCTCCCTCCCTCTATCCCCCCTGCGCTTGGATGAGTTGCACGCTTGCTTTCCAATTTCATGGACATTTCTAAGAACCAAGTTTACAGTACCTGAATTATCAACATTGTTTCCAAAGATGCCATTGTCTCCCTATTCAACCCAGAAACCACAGCTGGGCTGCCTTTCACAAATATTTGTCTTACATACTATACCATCTTTGGTTAAGGACACACAAACTCCCTATATATTTCTTTAAAGTACCTTATCATCCATCTGACCATCTTATCTACTTCATTCCTTCTTACTTCCCTATACAAACCTATCTCCAGCCAAGCAAATATGTTTCCAAAGTTACATCATTAATTTGCCTTCAAAAGCATGTTTGTTTTTACTTGCATCTCAGTTCTTGTGCCTGATATATTCCTTCTCCTTTTTTCATTCATAAATATTCGCTGGCGCTTCAAAAAAGAGGTCAAATGTTCTCTCCTTTAAGATGTGCTCCCTGACCAGTGCCACCTGAGTAGGACTGCTACCCTCTCCTCAGTCCCTTTGTCAGTTAAGGAGCATGGATCTGGCCAAATCAGCTAAGACTGCCTGGGCACTTTTTGCATACTGAGGACTTTGCATGAGGATTTGCTCACCTGTTCCTCACAAAAAACCTTGGCATATGTACCGTTACATGTATTATCCCCATTTAACAGATGAGAAAAGTGAGGCTTAGAGATGGTAAAAAGTGTCCAGATCCACCTGGAACTTGGCAGAACGAGTCCCTGAACGTGGACTGTCTGAGGTCATCACCTGTACCCTAACTGCTGTCATATAAAACTTGCAGGACAATTATAAGACGCAATAGCATGGAGCCATTTCTGTTTGTCTCATCCGTTAATCCATCTTGTCTGCCTGAAAGCAATGGGTGACTCCTTCTACTTTATGTATATTCCTTGTCTTTTTATCCTTGGATGTCTGATTTTTAAAGGGGGGACAGTGGAATCCAAGTGGAATGATGTAATGATGTTTATTTTTCTCACTCGGTTGCCTCCGTGGGTCAGTAGCAGGTGTATTCTAACAAGCTGATTTCAAGAGTTATTAATGATCACCAAAGACTAATAGATTTATACCTTAAATGGCTACATGTGGGATAACTGAACTCTGGAAGCCCTCATCAGGCAGAATTTTTAGAAATTCTACAAAATCAAATTCTTTCCAGACAGCATAGGAAAATCATCTGCTCTGTTCCCTTATTCTCAAGGAATTAAAAAAATGAGAAAAGTAGCATTTCTGTGAAATCAAATTTCTTCCACAAAAACTCAAGAAAGCGTTTCTAAACAAGAACGTGTAAAAATTAGTGTTTGCTTGAAAAAGTCCCAGAAGGAAATAATCCATCTTTCTTCTCAGACAAAATCAAGAGTACGTAATAACGTTTTTAAAATATAACTATTGTGTAATTCAAAGTGTACAATGTGATGTTATGGGTCACAGGTACATAGTAAAATGGTTGCTGAGGTAGGCGAATGTATCTTTCATCTCACACAGTTACTATTTTTGTGACAAGAGCAGTTAAAATCTACTCTATTTTGAAATTTCGAATACAATTAACTTCAGTCGTTCTGTTGTACATTCGATCTCTAAACTTGTTCATCCTCCGTGTCTTTTGTTTCGTATCCTTGGGTCTAGATCTCCCATTCCTTCTCCCTATCCTCTGCCTGTGGTAACCACTGTTTCATTCGCTATCTCTGTGTATCTCAGTTGTTTTTAGAAAAATATTCCACATGGAAGTGAGACCACACAATGTTTTCCTTTCTGGTTCTGGCTTGTTTGACTTGGCATAATGTCCCCAGGCTCATTCACATTGTGACAAATGACAGGTCAACAATCCTCCATCTAGGAATATGTCGAAAGGAAGTGAAATCCCCACTTTCTAACGGTATGTTCTTTCCTACGTTCATTGCAGCATTATCCGCAATAGCCAAGATATGGAAACGACCTGAGTATCCCTGAGTGGACATGCAAAGAGAATGTGGTACATGTACAAGGGAATATTATTCAGCTTTAAAAATTGAATAAGATACATAGCAACCTTCTTGATGGTATATCTGAGTAAACATTGCCAGAATTTATTATACAAAGTGTCAAATATTCCATGTGCTGGATACTATTAGTCTTAATAAGCCTTTAGATAAGAGGTAAGCCTATAGTAGGAAGTAAATTAATCAAAGGAAACAAGATATCTCTTTCTCAAAATTGTAATAGAATAAAATTTATAAAAGGGATAGAATAAACAAGTGATATGTGATTTATTTTAGAATCTCCTACCCACCAAAACCCTATTTCCAGTAAAGCAATTCTTAAAACCCTCTAAAGAAAATAGATATTTAACAGATGTTAACTTTTATTATACCTTATGGGTTACATAATGATACCCGCATTCTTTTCAACTACCAGCTATGCTGGGTTTGGAGATTTACAATGGTAAACTTATGATTCTCCCCTCTACCTTGCAGCTTTTCTACTCTGGAAATGCAAAATAATTTTTATATTTCTCTTCTTTAAAGAGCATACAGAAATGTGCAAATCCACTGGTAGGAAAAACAATTATGTAATACATTCTAAGGCATTTTGCATATAATTTTTAAAATATGTATTATAATTGGGTTCTAGCCTTCATATGAAAGCTATAAATTAGCTTCATATTAGGGCTGTGTACATTGGATACTTTTTCTTCAATTCTTGAGATGCTTTGCTAAGAAGAATTATTTCTTTGACTTTCCAATGTCTTGTTCAGTGTCTTCAATGTAG
>CAUYRH010113739.1:0-22971 GCA_963574655.1 Perodicticus potto | reverse complement strand
TTCATATACAATCTGAAATATTTTCATCAAACTGGTTAACATAGCCTTCATGGCATTTTCTTGGTTATTGTGTAAAGACCTTTATATTCTGCATTCAGTAAGTTTCGCCTGTACCCTTCTAAGATGCACCATAGGTGTGGCCCCACCGATTGCCCTCCCTCCACCCATCCTCCCAATCCCCTCCTCTCCTTGCCCCTTTCCCCATTTTTGTTTATTTCTAGATGCTTTTTCCTTTTTTATGTCTTTTTAAAAAATTCAGATTAATACGAGGGTACAAATGTTTAGATTACATTGTTTTCGTTTTTAAGGCAAAATCCAAGCTGTACTTGAGTCCACCACCCAAAGGGCGCACTGAACACCTCCAGATTGTGCTCGTTAGGTGACATCCCACAAATCACCTCCCCTCCACCCCGCTGGCCCCATCCTCCTTACTTCCGCTCATCTTTTGGTTTCATTTTGGTCTTTAGTACATCAGATGCTTATTTTTCCATTCTTGTGATACTTTACTAAGAAGAATGTGTTTCAGCTCCCTCTGGGTAAACATAAAGTATATAAAGTCTCCATCGTGTCTTATGGCTGAATAGTGCTCCACCATATACATATACCACAGTTTATTAATCCGTTCATGAGTGGATGGGCACTTGGGTTGTTTCCACGTCTTGACAATTGTGAACTGAGCTGCAGTGTTCATTCTGGTGCAAATGTCCTTGGAGTAAAATGACTTTTTCTTCTAGGTGGAGACCTAGTAATAGGATTATGCGATCAAATGGAAGGTCTACTTTAGTTTTTGAGAATTCTTCATACTTCTCTCTACAGAGGTTGTATTAGTTTTAAAATCCTACCAGGAGTGCAAAAGTCTTCCCTCCTCTCCAAGTCCAAAGTGCTTTTTTCTTAGTAGCTACTCCCAAAAAAGGTCATGAGAGAATGAGGCCTTTTTAGTCATCGTATTTACTGCTATGTATCCACAACCTATGATGGTTTCTGACACACAATTGATGCTCAATGAATTTTGTCAAATAGAACAAATAAGCTTATCTTTCTTATAAATTATAGAACTGAAAGTATTTTTATTTGACTGTTGAGGATTTTCTCAACCAGATTAATACAATAAATGTGCATCTAAAAATTTCTGTGCCAGCATTTGTTCTTGAAATAACAGTTTCTACCAATAAATAACTTACAGTCTCAAAGGGGAGAGAAATTAGTGAAAACACAGATTTAATATTTGGGACAATAGCTAAGACAAAAATGAACAAAAGAGTTTAGAGGCCTTACAGGTGAGGTTCTACTTGAATAATCAGAAAGGAAGTAATTCTTTTTTTTTCCATCTGGATTCTTTTTTTCCATCTCAATTTCTCTTAGCCACTTATTCCTGTTTTCTGTACTTCTTAAAGATAGGTAATAACAACTAAGATGCTATGTACATCTTAAATCTTTGGTAATGGGATTTAAGACAAAGGATCAAATTGAAACATTTATTTTTTTAACATTTAAGTGGTTTTGCCCACTTAATCAATGAAGAGGAAAATTAAAACAAAAACAAATAAGTAATGAGAGGTGTGTCTAGCACATGTGCTTACTACCTATTTCATTTATATCTTTTGTACTTTGTCAGATACATTTGTCGGTCAGTCAGAATGGGTCCTTTGGGGTAGAGGCATTGCTAAATGCCTTCCTCCCATCCCAGAGAGCTGAAAATATTTTTCCCATCTGTCTCCATGCACTTTCCAGAGGTCTGTGTTTACAAATAGAGTGTGGAGACGGATATCCTGTTTAGTACAATTCCAGTTCCTTTATGGCCTTATTTATACCCTTCAGCAATACAGACCAGGACAGAATCATCGCCAAAAGGTGGGTTTATGTTCTCATATATATCCCTGGTTTCCCCTGTTTGAAAATTTAAGCAGGAAATTTATAGGAGTTAAGTCAAAGTGCCCTACAGGGAGTCTTAATGTTCTTCATAGAGCAATAGAAACATATTGAGGCTGTGTTCCTTCTGTTTGAAGGCAATCTTGGGATTTTACTGTTTTGTAAATTAAAGAAACGGATTGATATCGTAAATTTATCCTGGAATTCAATAAAGGTAAGACTGATAGCTACAAAAGAAGCATCCTATAAGAGAGGTTGTATACTGACCTGAAATAGAAGCTGTAAATTTTTCCCATGCGTTAAAAATACATTGACTAGATTAGTAGCAGCTGTATTGACATGTATTTCATGGTAAAATTATAATTCTAATTGGATGTTGATCCATTTCCTTTGAATATTTTGAGCATGGCATTTGAGAATGGAATATACATTCAAAGTCCTTTAAAACGTCAAGTGATTCAAAGAATGGGAAGATTTGGATTATTTTTGTATGCTTGAGATCCATTCTTTTTTGATACAGTGCTTGTTGTTACTGCCCTTAGGTCAGAAGGAAGTTGTGTAGGAAAAACCAGAGAGGCCGGCTAGGTGGTAGTAGACTTTGAAGCCACAAAATTGATCCTATACTTTTCAAAGAGAAATATGTCCTTGAATTTTTTTGCTTCCATACTTATTTTACACATGTTCTGAATCAGAATTGGATATCAGGTCTTCAATTGGATATTCAAGAATATCCAATTCTGATATAGTCCCTAACCCCCACTAACCCTCGCCACCTCATCACTTGCTTGCCTGCTGTCTGTCTGTCTGTCTTTCTTTTAATTTTCTACCCTGTGCCCTAGTGATTGCTACTGGATAAGGACTAATTTTGAAATTGTCAAAATATACCTTAAAACTTTAGTTACTTGCTCTGCCTTTTATACATGAACTATCAGCATCTTTACTTCTTTAGCAACAACTTGCTCCCATCAAAACTCCTTCCATGTAAATTAATACTACTATTGTTTTGTGCATTTTTCCTTTGAAACCCCAAATAAGAGGTAGCTCTTTTCTTGAAGGTTAATTTTGGGAGCTGTATGATTTTGGTCTGCACATTATTCTTTCATGCCCTCTAATGGCAGGCTGAGGAAACACCTGCTGGAAACAATTTCAAGAAATTATTAAACTTATGAAAATAAACAAGAGATCACTCAAAGACTTGAATATAGATACTTTTCAAATGCCAGATATTCTTGGTGTCAGAGAAAAACGATATGGTTGTTCATTTACTAACCTCGATAAGATCTTTAGTTAGTTTGCTACAGTTTTAAAGGAATTTCTTTATTTGGATGATTATCTTAAAATTGCATTTCTAGTTGATTTTAAAATTCTTATGTGATTCTCTTAGGCTGATACATATTTTCTAGCATGTTAGTTTGCTCTGGAATTAGGAAATACACCAGTAGATATATCCACACACAGATATTCCATCTTTACAAAGGTGCCCTGTGTTTATTCGTAGGAATGAATGGGGATGAGGAATGAGAAGACTCAAAGTTGCTTCTTCTATGGTTTTATTTTTACACAATTTCATTCAATGGTGTTACAGAATGAATAAGGACTGTGCTGCTGAAATACCATCACGGTTCAATTCCAGTCCTGTTGTGTTCAGAGAACAGTTCGTGAAGGTAGCCTGGGTCTCAAACATTGGGAGTCCTCACAGAAGTTCCACTTTCCAGGATAAAAGAACTTGAGGAGAAACTTCACTACATTCTAAAATGTTCTGACATCAGCGGGCTCCAGCCATGTAGCCTAAGCGTGGGGTTTTTCTTATTGTTTTCTCTTTTTGCTCCTCATTTTTGCAGTTCTCTTCATCCACTTTTCTCCCCAGCTCGAGACTGTTGTCGTATCCCCAGCTGCATTTGTTCTGCCTCGGTACCGTGCCGGAATGGAGGTTTTGTTCTGGAAGGTATCAGGAAACAAGAATGAAGGCATCTGCCCGGTAACTGGAGAAGAACTGTTCCCTTCTGTATGTATTGCCTTATGAGTCTTCCTTGATTATTCCCCCCCAAATTTTACTGTCTCTTTAAAACATTAGTAAAAAAATTTTCTTGCCTATAGTGGTAGACTAGAATAATCCTCAGAGACGTTGATATAAGTAAAAATTGTTAGGAATGTACCGTAAAAAGGTATCTGTATAAAAATTCTTATCTCCTTACAAAAGTGTAAACTTCTGTGTATATGATGAGACTACGGCAGATACTGGAGCAGTCTCCAGAATTGTTTGTGGATACAAATTAAACTGAAAACAAAAGAGATCTTTAAACCAAGGGCTGCGATGCTACTTACAATAGCTACTATTTATCGAACACCTATAATATACCAGGCTTTACAGAGCAAACCTCTAGTCTAGACCCGAACCGTGCAAAATGAAGCTGCTGGTCTTGTTGGACTTATGAAACCACAGAGGCTAAAAAGGTGGAGTGACTCACACAGGATCATAATGCCATCAGATGTGAGAGCTGAGCTGATCTAACTCTACTGTGACCTTACTGAACATGTTGTGGGCAAGGCCAGAATAGGGCTGGCTTGATTCTCTATCTTCTCCCTATTTTACATCTTGACTTTTAAATTGTCTTCCTCTACAGCTTTAAATTTATGCTTGAGATAATAGGCAATTATAGTCAGAGAGCTTAACGAGTTAATTTGGGGGTTAAACCTGGGTTTGAATTTAAGCCCTGCCACTGCATAACTGTGAGATATTCAGTGAATCAAGTAAGTTCTTCCTATACATAGAAAGAGGTGAAAATAGTAACGATTTCATAGGAGTCTTATGAAGATTAAATATGATGGACTGTTTAGCTTAAGACAAATCCCTTGTAAATGAGGGCTATCATTTTTGTTAATATTATTGAATTGTTTTATTTTAAGGATTAATGACTATACTTTAAAACTAGAAAATAAAAATCCATATCATCTTAGAATATGATTATCTAGCCATTTCTTTGTAACTCAGATGTCATTACAGGCAACATTTTATCTCATTTCACCAGGAAATAAATGAAAGCTCAAACATATGTTTTCCTTTATATTAAAAAATTAAGCCTAAGGTTTTTATTTTGATTCATATTTTTAGGTATATGCTGTTATTTTCAAAATATTCTAATAAGCTTCGGTTTACCTAACAACATGTAGTGTTTAAAAATATATAGTTAGATATTTAATGCAACTAAATCTCTAGGCCTAAAAGGAAGCCTCTTCAACCCTAATATCTAAGATACATGTTATTATACTGGTTTAAAGCATTTGAAGACAGCTAAGTGTTTTCTGAAAATAATTTAGGGGATAAACTCAGAGGACAATGGAGAGGTGCTAGACATGATATGCTAACCAATTTAAATATATTATCTTGTAAGAATCTGACAATAACCCTATATTGAGTAGGCATAATTTTTTAATCACTCATTTTACCAGTTAGAATCTGAGGGCAGCTATGTAACATGCTCAGTGTCATACAGCCAGCCACAGATGTCCACTTCCAAAGTCAATCCTAAATGTCTTTCCTGTGGCCTCCTTATTGCTTTATGAACCCATTTCCAATTTAAAAGTAACCGCTCACAAAAAACAAGCATGAAATAGAGAAGAAGCAGAAAACAGCTTCAACCTAGCTCAGGCGAGTGAACAAAAGAACTCTGAACATGAAACTTTCTAATCTTTTGCACTCAGCTAACCTTCACCCCACATTCATGCTTCCTAAAAAATAATTCATTCAAAGGCATGGTCTTGTTAAATTAACAATCATTATGCACCAGAGGATTGACAAAGAACATGCTGATTTTCTCCTTCTGCATTTGTGTGTGTTCCTGAGGGCACTCAGAATGACATTGCTGTTGTTTTGAGTGGCCTTGCATATTGCCTATGGTAGGTTACCATAACATCACCCCCTAATTTGAACAAATTGCATTTTTTTCATTTTATGTCTGAGAAGAGGAGTAATGAACAGCTTACTGCTACCCATTCTAAGTATGCAGCTGTCTTATTGATTCCTCCTGTAGGAACTTGCTAACTTCAATAGGTGATATAAGAATAAAAGAGTTTAGCTGTTCTTATTTCTTGAAGGCAGAGTGGAATATGCCTTCTTTATTCTCCAGCCATGCAGAACTCCAGGCATTTTTCATAATGTATACGGTTTCTCCATTTGAGTCATTCTCTTATCTTCAACTACCTTGTAGCCCTTCCCCAGTGGGGCTTCAGTTCGCTGGCTCAGCAAGTTAACTGGAAAACTTACAAACTTTTATGCTTAAAATTGTGAGGCCACTTGGGTCTTTCCTCGAAGTGATGAAAGTGATAAAACGTGGCATGCTGTCAATTTCCAGCACTATTTAATTTTTTTATTGCAACACAAAATAAATCTTACACATAAAATGGCCTTGATTTTAGAATATAAGATTTTAAATTTATATTTGAAAGTTAAAGAATGAGTTTACTTCCATTTTAATCTGGGTTTAAGAAAAACTATTATTAACATTAGGAAACTTATAGGGAAGAGGAACAAAACAATAAACGTGGTGTGAGAAGTGCTAATTTCCGGACCTGGTTAATTTTGGAAAGTAATTTATCCATCTGAGTCTTAGATGTTTTATTTATAAAATAGCAATGATAATGCTCACTTTTTACCTTTTTTTTCCTTCTGTTTAGGGTTCACTGAGGGTACAAAGAATTAGGTTACACTGATTGCATTTGTTAGGTAAAGTTCATCTTATAATTATGTCCCAGCCCCAGGATGTGTGGCACACGGTGTAACTCCTCATCCCCTTCTCTCCTCCACTGTCTCCGCTACCTTTTTCCCTTCCCACCCTTGAATTAATTTGAGTTTTTCTCTAATGAGGGTGTGTACTACTTCATCTACTGCCTTCATATTAGAATTGAGTACATTGGGTGCTTGCTTTTCCCTTCTCGGGATACTTTGCTAAGAAGAATGTGTTCCAACTCTACCCAGGTTAATACGAAAGATGGAAAGTGTCCATCTTTTTAAATGGCAGAATAGTATTCCATGGTATTCATACACCACAGCTTGACAATATCCACCTTCTTATTTCACAAGGTTCTTAATGATAGTCAAATGAAATATTATGTAAAACACACTATAAATTATAATTCTGTAAAAGCGTAATGTACTGTTATTTTGTGACAGCCATACATCATCTGCTTTAAAAATGCCCATAATTTTACTATGTTGAGTTAACAATATGAGTTAACAAACATGGACTGAACCTCAATTAAATGAGCAGCATGATTCTAAATATCTAGAAGAGCCTCCCAGTTTCCATGTTCTGAGTACCAGGTCCATGGGGCAGTTCCTGGGGTAGCCAGAAACCTGGCCAGGAGCAACATCAGACCTTCACTAACGTGCTCTGCAAATTCTAATATTTTCTATGTGTATCATGATGTGGGAAAATTTGGAGGCTCTGTCATGATGATTAAAAATCAAAAGTTCATAAGGCCTTACTTTTTTTTTTTTTTTTGAGACCAGGTCCCACTCTGTCACCCTGGTAGAGTACCATGGTTTCATCATAGCTCACAGGAACTTCAAACTCCTGGGCTCAAGCAATTCTCCTGACTCAGGCTCCTGAGTAGCTGGGATGACAGATGTCCGCTACAACGCCTGGCTAATTTTTCTATTTCTGGTGGGGACTGGATCTTGCTCTTGTTCAGTCTGGCCTCAAACTCCTGACCTCCAGGGATCACCAGCTTCAGCCTCCTAGAGTGGTAGGATAACAGGTGTGAGCCACCCTGCCCAGCCTCAGTTCCTTTTTTTTTTTTTTTTTTTTTTTGAAGGTTGTTATCTAGTGGAGCAGGAGACTGGGTACTTCAAATGACTTACACACTATTATCAAAGCACAATATTACATTTAAAAAGCTAATGTGCTGTTCAGATACCATATTGATGGAAACGTTCAAATTGGTGGCATAAAATGAACTTAAAGAATTTGCTTGAAGCAGGGCACAGGCATGAATTGGATAGACCAGGACACAGTCGATGCCCAAAGTTAAAGATCAGTAAGAAAACATGTAGAAGAGAAGAGAGTAGTGCTGTCTTGCTGCTTTGAATGGTTCAAGTTAGGCTGCCATGGGAGATGGCTAAACAGCGGCCTGTGGTCCCTTGAGAGAAGCTGTACGTGTTAAATAGAAGCATATAGATTTGTCAGCTGAATTAAGTTTCCTCTTGGTGCTGTAACACGTTGCCACACATTTGGCAGCTTGAAACAGTTCAAATTTATGAAAGTTCTAGAGGTCTGAAATCTGAAATCTAAAATGGGTTGACACAGCCGCTTTTCTTCTGGAGGTTCCAAGAGAGAGAGAATCTATTTCCTTGTCTTTAAAAGTTTCGAGATTCCGCCTGCATTTCTTGGTTCCTGGTTTCTTTCTTGCATCACTTGGATACCTGATGGCAGAGTCATCACATCTCCTCTCTCTCCGCTCCTGTTGTCTTAATTCCTCCTCTCCAGCTCCACCCTCATCATCACTCATAGTCATACACTCAGGCCCAGGAAATGTCTTCACAGAAAGTATTTTGTATCTGATCAGATATACTGTAAACAATCAGAATACAAAATTTTATCTATTTTGGTCTCTACTATATTGCTATTGCCTAACGAAATGTTATGCACATAGTAGATTTAGAGTAATTTAATGAAAAGATATTATGTAAGTAATTAGCTTCTCTATGAAGAAACAGTATGTACTCACTAGCTAGAGTAAGTACATTTTATCATATAGATGATTTGCCTGAATTATTGTAGGGAAAAAGGCAGCAAAGAGGGTGATTAGATCATGACAACTGGAACTCACCACCATGCCCTCTGTTTTATGCCTTAAGTGCAACTCTCAGATTTTATCATTAATCTGTTTAAGAGCTTCACCCACCTGAACCATAAGCTCTTCTCCTCTTCTCCTGCTTACTTTCCTCTTTCCCTCGCTCCTCTTCTGCACCCCTCCTCCTTTTCTTCCTTCTTCTTCTTTCATATTCCGTGCCTATATAATTATATTAATTATAAAGCTGTATAATATAATATAATTATACAGCTTTCTTATGGATAATCAACAACCAAGTCGAAAATACAGTGGAAGAAACAAATATCCCATTTATATTAGAAAAAATGAAATTGGAGATGAGCCTAACTGTACAGGGTACATATATTAAAAATCTTTCATAAACTGCAAAAATGTTCCAAAGAAATTAAGTTTATGTTTCTGGCTAAATTAATATAAAAATTCAAGGCATTTCCAAGCAGATTTTCAAAATTGCTATCATTTAAATTTGGCAAGATGTTTTAAAAGTTTATCTCAAAGTACATTGATATGAGAAGAATCAATTTTTCTTTTAAAACTTCGGTGGATATTTAGATTATCAGATATTAATAAGTAGCATAATGATTTTAAAACAGTATCTTTCTGGTACTAGAGGTACAAATGGGACAGAATGGAGATTCCAAAAATGGATGTATGTGTGTGTGTGTGTGTGTGTGTTTAGATTGTATATAACATTTTAAATTAGTAAAGGAAGGCTAGATTATTGACAAAACAATGTGACAGGACAAAAATTAGGTCGCTGGTAAAGAATTACATAGTAATTCTAGTACTGTAATGAAACAGCAATTAGAAGCAGGACATATTTATAGAAAAACATTTATGAAGAAGTAATTAATAGATTAGATTATGAATTGAGAAAGGACAAAAGGTGTTAATTTTGGAGGGAATATATTTAGTTCACGCATCTTAGCTTTCCTCGATCATCAAAGAAAATCATAACTGCCAACCAAATTGCCCTCCCCATACATTCCTCTTCCAGAGAAGTTGCCAATTTCTTCTTAGGAATAGTCAATGCACGTAAAAATATTGCGAGGAAGAGAGAGAGAGAGAAGAAAGCGAGGAGAGAGAATTCTTTTTTTAAATTTCAGATTAACGTAAGGGTACATGTGATTCGATTACATTGTTTGCATTTGTTAGATAAAGTCCAAGTTGTAGCTGAGCCCTTCACCCCACAGGTGTGCCATATACCTCAACTAACCAATGGAGGGAAAGAATTGTTGGACAGGAAAGAGGAGAGGAGGAAAGAGGAGAGGCAAGAGAGGGGAAGGGAGTAAAGAGAGAAAATCTCAAGTTCAGTGATGAGGACTGTGAAGCAATATATTTTTAAAGGTTGACAGGGAGCATCACTAGAATGACTGCCAAATTTAAATTTTATTTATTGTGTAAAAGGCCTAGATCCAGGATATAGCATATGGAGTAATAATCCATCCACAAAAAAAAGTTTTCCTGCAGGGGGGTAGGTACCTAAAGATATGTGTCATCTCAGAGTGTAAGGAAAAGACAGAAGAGTGTGAAAACAATGTGTCACCGCTTAATATCCCTGCCAGTACTTCTACATTCTGCCACATGAACTAATCTTCTAACTGCTCCTCATGTTTGGTGTGTTCCCTTTCACATAGTCTTGATATTCATTTCATACGCTTTTCGTTTCCAGGAAAATATGACAGCATGAAACGCTTTGCCCAAAAGACCCATATTATTTTGAAGATGGCTCTATAGGTAAATCCTATCTTTCAGGTAGAATTAAGCACAGATGGCGCAAAATAAGTCCTAAAAGACTTACAAAACTAGTGAGCTCCCCAGAGCTTGCTATTCCTTTTCAAACTGTGTAAACATGATATACCAAATGTAACCCAAAGGCCAAAGACTCATCTCAATGGAATCTGTGGTTTTAGACTCATGAAACCTAGTTAGATGAAATTTACATTTCCCACAGCTGTGCCTGAAACTTCCCATGGTAAGAATCTTTACATCACTGCAGACAACTTAGTGAATCCATCTGTTTAGTTTATAGCTATGGTCAGTTCTGGCAGCAGAGGGATTAAGATAAGCGTATTAGACTAGAGTTACGTGATAATAAATAAAAACTGAATTTTGAGACACAGGTGGAATATGAGTAAGTGTAATGATGCGGGGTTTAATGAATAGAAGGGTGAATACCAAGCAAGTACATTCTTCATAAAATGATTCCTTAAATTATGGCAACTATTGGAAGAATAGCAATCTAATCCTATCATGTCTTATGTTTGTAGAAAATTTTTACAAAGGCATTATCTGTAGGAAAAGGTGATGTGTAAGTGCTAGTTAAATATAATTAGAAAAAAAATCAAAGATTTAAGAACTTATAGCACTGTTTTTAAGAGAATAATAGAAATTTGTTTTACTCATTAATATCTAATGTAAGTTTCATTTTGAAATGGGTTATTCCAATTGCTGAAGCTAGTAGTTAATTCTTAAAAGCAAATTTAAGTCTTCCTAGACATATTTTTGATTGCTATGTGATGTAACAGAATTGGATCTTTCCACGAGTTGCCTCATCTCCATAAGCCTCAGTGTTTGCTTTTATTGAATAAAAATATTGACTAAATTCTCTCTGACATTCTTCTCTTCTTTAAACTTGAATAATTTCAGTGGTACTTGGGTACTTAGAGGACGTTGTATAGCTTATTTTTGCTGTTATCATATCAGGCAAACAAAACAAAGCAAAACACAAGTCTAGGAGTTTGATGAGAACACCTATGGAATGTGGCTCATTTAGAACACACACACACACACACACACACACACACACACGGGATTCATATTACCATAGTACAATTCTAAGGCACACCTTTGTTCCACATTTTAACATTTATAACATTTTGATTGCATGTGTTAGAATGCCACAATTCAATCTCTAGCAGACTTTTTCTCTTACAGTTACGTAATAGAATGCTTCAATTTATTCCTTATAGAGCCTTAGGACTGGTGAAATTCAGAATATGTCCAGCAGTTTGCTTTTTACTGAAAATACCTGGTCTCTGCTCTATAAAGCTCCCATTCTAAACACAGACAGCATGTCCTTGAATAATGTCATTGTTTTCAACATTGTTTTCTTATAACATTGATGAAAAAAAGGATCCCTGGCTGGGATCACTGTCTGTGGAGAGTTTGCACATTGTCACCATGCCTGCATGGGTTTTCTCTTGGCACCCCAGTTTCTTCTCATATCACAATGATGTGCATGGTAGGTGAACTGGAGTGTCTAAATTGCCCCAGTGAGAGTGGGTTCTGCAAATAATGGCATCCTGTTCAGAGTTGCTTCCCATCTGGTGTCCTTAACTGGTGAGATACGCTTCGGATACCTGCGGCCTTGAACTAAAATATTGAGTAAATAATTATCTTAACTTGTTTTTAATTAATCTTTCTTCAGTATATATCTCATGTTTGTTTTCATATTTAATATTAAAATTGTTTTCCTCTTTTTTAGAACTTTGGTGATGTGAACAGAAATATGTCCTGAATTGATGTCACACTTACATTAATTACCATGTGGTAGAACTGGTTTCCTTATTCATCATTTTTGTAGTTGTTGTTGTTTGTTCACTTGTTTGCAGTTTTGGGCCAGGGCCTCGTTTGAACCCTTCACTTCCAGTATATGGGGCTGGCGTCCTAATCCTTTGAGCCATAGTCACCACCCTCTTTATTCATCTTTTAACGTCAAGTTAAAGTTTTCGAGAACCTATCAATGACATTAAGTGAGAACTTTGTGTAATCACACGAACTGCTAAAATTGTGACAGTTTTATATACTGTGGGGTCCCATCGGTCTATGTGTTCTCATCTAGGACTATGCTTCCCACCATTATCCCCTATCCAGTTCTACACATAGAGCATTCCTTTCACATCATGATTAGCCTCTTTGCTAAACTGTGTATGTTTTAAGGCAATGGAAGGATTTTAACATGTTGTTTCTGGAATTGAATACTATGCTGCTGAGGTAGTCATGTGGCCTGGATGGGTGAAAAATTGGGAGTGCTTTCCTTATAGGAATATTTGCCAATAATTGAATTCTTATTATCCTACTTCTGCCCCAAATTGAGAATGAATTTTATGAACCAGTTTAATCTTCATCTGAGTTTTAATTTTTTCGATACTTTTTGCTATTTATTGCCTCAATCCATTATTATCACTCTGTCTCTGTTACTTTTTTCTAAATTTTAAGAATTATTACTTGGTTTGCAGACCTTTCAAAGTGGACTTGTATTCAGAAACAAGATATGATTTATTTTGAGGCTCAAAGTAAAATTATGCTTTGATTTATGTATATCAAAGGAACCACAGCCAAAGCATGAGCTTTACTCCAGTTACAATCAGAGCCCTTCTGCTTGGCACAGTGAAGATGACTTGTTCTTGCTGTTGCAAAGGTTAGAAGAGCCAACATAGATAGACATGAGGAAGCAAGGGCAGAGGACGGAAAGAGTTAGAGGACGTTTCAGGCAAGTGAAGCAGTGGGCAATCAAAGCCTAGTACTTGGAGTGGGGAAGAAAAAGAGTTGGCCCTCAGGCGGAGTCCATGAATGTGGGGTCTAAAGCCCTAGGCATAGTCACTCATGTACACATCTGGGTCTTATTCATCTTACAACACAAAAAATATAACAGAAAATTTTCAAAAAGAAAAATAATCTTTGTTATCTCATTATAGTTATATATCTATATGTATAGATATAATGTTAAATGTTTATATTTGATTCTTTTTCACTTGCCCACATATTTTTTCATAGTAGCCAAAATATCTATTTCTGTGTTTACTTTTTCTGCTAAAATTTTCACTTTGAATCAGAAGCATTTTTGCCATTTAACTCATAGGTTTCATAACTATAAAGTTGTGAATGAATGGTTCATTCATGTATTCATTAGGTATATCTTGAGTGTCTGCACTAGAGTTTGCTGTTATTTCTGAATAGTGCAGGCAGAATTTGCATAAAATTTTATTAATTGGAAACTAGCTTCACTGACTATTTCCGTATACTAGGCATTAAAGTTCTTTCCAATTTTTCCTTAAAGAACTTTATTGGTATGTAGACATTTTTCTTCCTTTCTGTTCTTTCATTACTAATAAGCTATCTAAGGTAGAATTACTTTCCAAAGATGTGAACTTTTTTATTTTTTTGTGAGGGAGGGGACTCTTGATTTGTAATTAAATTTTTTAGTATTCCACATCAAAATAGTTATTGCTCAAAACAATGATAAAAATGACTCCATTGTTTGTCTAGTAGGATATTTAAGATGCTACTCTACAAAATATAAAGACATTTAAACAATATAAAGACTTTAATAATAATGCATACTTTTTTGGTAATATAATAATAATATAATAATAATAATAATTTGCTTTAATTATTTAGGTATTATATCTATTAGTTATTTTCAAAATATTCTAATTAAAAAGATACCTTTAGTTATTAAAAATTTAAAGGACATGGGTATTATTTGTGAATATTTAGAACTACTAAGATGAATTTGATCAAACATCAGTGTAACTTTATTTTTAGACATGCTACTTAACCAAAGTCAATGACATTATAGAAAATGGAAAAATGCTCATGGACAAAGAAATCTAAACTTTGAACAAGGACTGGAAGACATTCTTTTAGAAATAATCCTACATTTGCTGAAGGATATAGCAGATAATCTAAGAAGTCCTCTGCTTTTAGGAACACTATAATAAAAAGATAATTTATGTTGCCATTGTGGTACACACGGATTTAAAAACATTACAGACACCCATCACCTGCTTATTGATGAAAGATTAAATCCTTATAAATGTTCACATGTATGTGTGCATCAGACATTCCTTATAAATCCTTCTGATGTGAGTGTCCCTTTCTGGATATAACCATTCCCAAAGCCTTATGGATATTGTTTCTAGTTATTCCACTGGGGTAAGTATAGGTTTGAACACACCAGTGATTTCTTTTAAAAGACAACTAAAAATGAATTTAAAAACATGGCAGAAACTTTAATTTTTTTAAATTATGTAATCAAATTGACAATCAGTTAAGACATTAGAAAATGGCTGCAAACAGTAAAACAATTTTAAAAGAAAAGCAAAAACAATTAAAAAATGCTAAATATGAAAGTGATATTGATAATGAACTTTGTGGTACTTCCCCTTTAACATCAAAAGTTAATCAGTTTTATTCTTTATGAGGGAGAGAAAGAAGACTAAGTATTAAATATTTCTAAATATTATTTTTTGACTTGAATAATATTGATTCTAAAATCAACTACTTTTTATTACTTTTTTATGTAAAAATTCAGTATCATCAATGTTATGACAAAGAGAAAGTCAGAGCAAATTTCACAGAAGAAAGCGCCTTCACAAAGATACCATATAAAACATTAGCAGAGGTAAGTAGATTAAACATAAAGAAAATGATAAAATATCATATTTTAGATGGCCTAAAGTAGTTTGTTTAATTTTACCTCCAGCAATTTATTATCAAAAGTTATATAACTACTCAAAGAACTAGAAACAGAAAAAACCAAGCCCAAGGTTATTTGGAATAAAACAAATAATAAAAATTAGAGCAGAAATGAATGCACTAGAAAAACAATAGAAAGATTAGTAAAATTAAGAATTTTTTTTTTGAAAAGATAAAATCAACAGCAGTTCTCAACCTGTGGGTCGTGACCTACAGGAACTGTGTTAAAGGGCCATGGCATTAGGATGGTTGAGAACCACTGAGTTAGACTATGAGAATAAAGAAGACTCAAATAAATAAAATCAAAAATGAAAGGTGAGGGGCCAGGCGTGGTGGCTTATGCCTGTAATTCTAGCACTCTAGGAGGCCAGTGTAGGTTGCCTGAGCTCATGAGTTTGACACCAGCCTGAGCAAAAGCGAGACCCGTCTTTAAAAAATAGCCAGGCATTATGGTGGGTGCCTATAGTCCCAGCTACTGGGGAGGCTGAGGAAAAAGAATCTCTTGATTCCAAGGGTTTGTTGTTGTGTTGAGCTATGATGCCATGGCACTCTACTAAGGGTGACAAAATGAGAATCTGTCTCCAAAAAAAAAAAAAAAAAGAAAAGAAAAGAAAAGAAAATAGAGACATTACAACTAATACCACAAAAATACAAAGAATTATAAGTGACTACCATGAACAACTATACACCAATGAATTGGGTAACCTTCAAGAAATGGATAAACTCCTAGAAACATGTAACCTAGAAAGACAAAATCAGGAAAAAAAGGAAAATCTGAAAAGACAAGTAGTAAGATGACTGAATTGCTAATAAAAAGCCTCCCTCCCATCAGAGAAAATCTAAGAATCAGCTTCACTACTACATTCTGTTAAAAAGTTAAAGATGAATGAACACTAACCTAGTCTCCCCATCTCTTTAAAAGAGAAAAAAGCAGAGGAAATACTTTTAAGCCTTGTTTCTAAGCCAGTTTTACCTTGATAATAAAGTCAGACAAGGACAGGAAATGATAATTACAGGTCAATATTACTGATGAACATAGATTCAAATTTCCTCAACAAAATACAAACAGACAAATTCAATAGCATGTTAAAAATATAATTCATGACTCAGGACAAGATGGCTGCCTAGAGACAGTGCTCAATGGACTGTCCCAGCTGGAGGGTAGAAGGTTGGACTAAGGTCAGCTGAGAGCAGGTGTAGCTTAGATGTAGATTGAATAGAGAGACAATGGAGGTGTCTGGAGTTCCGGCCGAGAAGAGCTGTGAAGACAAGAAAGAGGAAGAAGAAGAGGAGAGGACAACATAGGTGCAGACCAAATCCAGAGAAGCCTGAAGCCAAGTGAAAGGGTAAGGAGGTCCTCTACCCCCATTGAGGTGCCTTCAGCAAGTAGGGGGATACGGCAGAGAGTGCCAAAAGGCATCAGAGCATCAGCTTTTATGTACCTAGACACGTCTTCCTATGCATCTTCTTCATTTCGGGCATCATAGTAAATAATTTTGGCTGGAGCCAGGTTGTAGCTGTAACCTCCTAACCCCATAGCAACACGAGAGTGCTTAGTGCTGAGAGGCTGGCTTATCTCCATGCCAATGTTTGGAGGCATTATCTGAGGTGGTTCCAATAGGTGGGCTGGACTGGTGTCCCCAGGAGCAGTGCAGGGAGACTATGGCACCTGGGCTTCCACAGCAGCCATGAGATTGCTTAGAACTGAGAGGACTGTTTCTTTCCATGCTTGCATTTGGCAGGCCTGTCTGCTGGTGGCTTGGACAGGTCAGATGGGCCAGTGCCCACCCACAGGCACAGGAGTAGTTAAAGGAGACTGTGGTCACGCTGCCCCCCACATCATAGCAACCATAAGTGTGGCTGGTACTGAGAAGCCTGCTTCTCTCTGCCCTGGCATTTAGCAATACTATGAGAGAGCTCTGTGCCAAAGGCCTATTTCACTGAGACAGAAACATGTTCCCAGTTGCCTCCCCACTGACAGCCAAGACATATTCAGGGGATCAGACACACAGACCAGAGAGTTAGTTTCGGGTTCCCAAGAACACACACACAAACTGATCTAACGGGAGAGGACAACAGACTTCTAGGGAGCAAATGCAGAGGGTACTCTGCCTACCCTGCAGAGAAACTAGGTGAGTAGACAGGAACAGGAACAGCTTGGCTTGGTGTCTTTGAAACCATGTGAGTATGCCCTCCCTGCCCTCTTCAGAGATAGTGCTCCTGTGTTGGAGAGATTGCTGTGAACTCATCTGACAGCCGTGGCTCTCCCTAGCAGCCAGATAAGCAATCTCTGAGCCCAGCTGAAGTTTAGCAGAGCCCCTCAGGTTCTCATATCTCACATTCTGGGCATGCCCTGTCTTGCTCCTCTCCCCCACCCACTTCAGTGGGTGTAGGGACAAAGTAACCCCCCCCCCCAAGCTGCATGGTCACTCCTAAAGCTTAAGGCATTCATATGCCACACCTAGTAGACCAGAGTATACCACAGGCACAAAACAACATTTTGGTAGTTGGCTCTTCCACACAAACTTTAAGGAATGACAGAGGGAACAATCCCATAGCTAATACAGTGCCTTCAAACTCAGCCAATTAGGGAACAGTGGATTTGTACTCACAAGTACAATTAACAAGTTCATAGACATAGTTGGGGGACTAAACTCACTACATTCTACTGGGAAGAGGGGAAGACAAGTAAGAGCTAACCCAAGAGGTTCACCAAACCTGCTAAAATACCTCAAAGGCAACTCAGGACAAACACTCCTCCCTCTGATACAGTCATAAAGCAATCTTTAAAGAGTTGAAGACAGCCATAGACCAGCCTTCGCAGGCCCAGAGGCTAGTGGTAAAAGAACTCTAGAAACATGAAAAATCAGAGTGAAAGGATATCCCTAAAAGAAATCAATAAATCCTTACCAATGGATACCAACCTAAATAAAATGGTTAAAATGACAGATGAAGATTTTCAAATATGGATAATAAGAAAACTCAATGAAAGACAAGGGAAAATGGATATCTCACACAAAGAAACCACAAAAACAATACAGAAAATGAATGAAAAATTAAAGAAAATGAGTTATAAAAAAAAACCCCAGAAATTCTGGAAATAAAAAATTCATTCAAGGAAATAAAAAGCACAATGGAAAGCCTTAAGAGTAGCCTAGGTTAGGCAGAAGAAAGAATCTCAGAGCTTAAAGATAACACCTACGAGTTAAACAAATCAGCCAAAGAAAAAGAACAGAGAAATAGAAGGAACAAACACCACCTATAACAAATGTAGGATTATGTAAAGAGACCAAACATAAGAGTCATATACATACCTAAAGATGAAGAAGAAAATATACAAGTGTTGAAGAATGAATTTGTGGGGATAATTGAGGAAAATTTCCCTGTCTTCCTAGAAATCTAGACATCCAGGTATAAGAAGCATACAGGACTCCTGGGAGATTCATCGTAAGAAGGCAATCACCACAATGTATATGATAATATACAGTCATTAGCCTGGCCAAAGTAAACATGAAAAGGGCACTCTTATGAGCAGTAAGGTGAAAACAGGAGGTAACTTACAAAGGAAAACCTTTCAGACTAACTGCAGTCTTCTCAACTGAAACCTTACAAGTCAGAGGGGTTGGGCCCAAGCTTAGTCTTCTAAAACAGAACAATGGACTACCTAGAATTTTGTATCCTTCAAAACCAAGTTTCCTAAATGGGGGAGAAATGAAGACTTTTTTAGACAAACAAATGCTGATGGAATTTCTGAAGACTGGACCAATCCTGCAGGAAGTACTCAAACCTGCATTATACACTGATCAGCACATTAGGCTCCCACCAGTGTAAAATTATCCAAAAGCCAAAGTTCAGAGCTCAGATGCTGCAGAGGTTTAAAAAAAGCAATCAAAGACTACTCAACAGGATGAATAGAAACCCACCCCACATATCAATTATTTCAATAAATGTGAATGGCTTGAACTCCTCACTAAAGAGACATAAGCTACCTGAATGGATCAAAAAGTCAGAAGCCAGGTATCTATTCTCATCAGGAAATAAAGCTAACCCACAAGGATTCATTTAGACTCATTTTTGTTGAAAGGACATAATACAATATTATATGAAAATGGAAACCAAAAGAAAGCTTGTATAGCCATTCTTATATTAGATAACATAGACCTCAAATCAATAAAAAAGTAAAGAAAGACAAAGATGTTCATTATGTAATGGTGAGGGTAACAACTCAACCAGGGGACTTAACAATTCTAAATATTTATGTACCTAACACAGGAGCACATAGATTTATAAGGCAAATCCCAGTCAATCAAAACACAATGATAATAGCAGTGCCATAATAGCCAGGGACTTCAACACCCCACTAACAGAACTGGACAGATCCTCCAAACACAAAATAAGCAAAGAAACAATGGACTTAAAAAGAACTCTCTACAAATTGAACTAACAGACATTTAGAGAACATTCTACCCCAACTCTACAGAATATATGTTCTTCTTATCGGCTCATGGAACATTGTCTAAGATTGATCACATCCTAGGCCACAAACATGTCTCAACAAATTAAAAGAAAGGTAGAAATTTTTCTCAGACCACAATGGAATAAAATAAGAAATCAATTGCAAAAGAAACATATTCCTTTACACAAAGTCATGGAAACTAAACAACCTACAACTGAATGATAGTTGGGTCAATGAGGAGATAAGGATAGAAATCAAAAGAATCTCAGAACTGAATGGAGACACAAGTTATCAAAATCTGTTTGATACAGCAAAAGCCTTCCCAAGAGGAAACAATCCAATGAATTATCCCAAGGAACTGGAAAAGGACAAGAAAATTAATCCCAAATAAAGCAGAAGAAAAGAAATAAACAAAATCAGAGCCAAAATAAATGAAATGAATAACAAAATAATTATACAAAAGATTAATAAAACAACAAAGTTTATTCTTTAAAAATATAAACAAAATTGCCCTCTTAATACATTAAACAGAAAAAGAAAAGACTCTAATAAGATCAATCAGAAATGAGAAAGGAGAAATCACTACTGACATCACAGAAATAAAAAACATTATCTCTGAATACTATGAAAACCTCCATTGAAGATTTGAAAATGTGGAAGGAATGGACAAATTCTTGGAAATGTACTACCTCTTATCAATAAGGAAGAAATAAAACTTCTGAACAGACCAATATAAAGTAGTGCAATTGAAGCAGCAATAAAAAATATTCCAAAAATAAAAGTCATGGACCAGATGGTTTCATTTGAATTTTACCAGATGTGTAGAGAAAAAGTGGTACTCATATTGCAGATATTATTTCATAACATTGAGAAGGAATGAATCCTCCCCAACTCATTCTATGAAGCCAATATCACCTTGATATCAAATCCAGGAAAGGATGCAATAAAAGGAAAGCTATAGACCAATATTCTTTATGAGTATAGATGCAGAAATTCTCAACAGAATCTTAGCAAACCGAATTCAGCTATGCATCAAAAAAGTATTTCACCACAAACAAGTGGGCATCATCCCAGAAATGCAAGGATGGTTCCACATATACAAATCTATGAAAGCAATTCACCACAAAAATACACATGGAAGAAAAACAAAGATCATATGATCCTCCCAATAGATGCAGACAAAATTCGGCACCTGTAATTATAAGAATAATTAACAAAATAGGCATAGATGGGATGTACCTCAAAATTATAGAAGCCGCACATAACCCCCCAGACAACATCCTACTGAATAGGGAAAAATTGAAAGCATTCCCACTTAGAACTGGAACATGATAAGGTTGCCCAGTATCAGCACTTTTATTTATCATACTGCTGGAAGTCCTAGCCAGAGTAATCAGACAAGAGAAAGCAAAGGTATCCAAATGGGGACATGATACATCAAACTATCACTCTTTGTTAATGATATACTCTTATATCTAGAAAATCCTCAGATTCAACCAAGAGACTTCTGGAATTGATAAATTCAGCAAACTCTCATGCTATGAAATGTACACAAATTAGTAGCTTTCATATACCTCACAAACAGTCAAATTTAGAGTCAAAGCACAATGTATTTCATGATAACAACAAAAAACATAAAATACACAGGAGTATATTTTAACCACAGAGTTAAAATGCGTTTACAGGGAGAACTATGAAACACCAAGGGAAGAAAATTTCAGAAGATGTAAACAGATGGAAAAAACATATTGTATTCATATATCAGCAGAATCAACATTTCTACAATGTCCACACTACCCAAAGTGATTTATAGATCCTATGCAATCTTCACCAAAATACCAATGTTATATTATACAGAACTAGAGAAAATAATTCTGGGGTTCATCTTTTTATAGATCTAGAAAAAATATTTCTATGCTTCATATGAAACCAGAAAAAAAACCCAAATAGTCAATGTAACCATAAGCAATAAAGAAGTCAGGAGGCTTACTTTACCAAACTTAAAACTATGCTACAAGGAAAAATAAACAACACATGGACCCAAACAGCACATTACCAGCACATAACAGAGACATAGACCTGTGGACCAGAACATAGAACCCAGATATGAAACCATCCTCATATTACCATCTGATCTTTGACAAAGAAGGCAAAATACACACTGGGGAAAAGAAACCTTGTTCAGTAAATATTGCTGAGAAAATAGATTAGCCACACCTGGAAGACTGAAACAGGATTTGTAATCTGACCATTAAGAAAAATTAATTCACAATGGATAACAGACTTCTGCAGAAGGCATGAAACTATAAGAGGTCTAGAAGAAAATGTTGGAAAAACTCTTACAGATATTAAGAGTAGGCAAATGATTTATGGAGAAGACCCCAAAAGCAATTACATTAACAATGAAAATAAATAAATGAGACTGATCCAATTAAAAAGCTCTTCATTGTCAAGAACACAATCAATAAAGCAAATAGACAAACTACAGAATAGGAGAAAATATTTGCATGCTATACATCCAATAAAGGGCTGCTAACCCCAGAATTTATGAAGGAGTAAAGCAAATAAGTAAGAAAATATCAAATAACCCTATTAAATAGAGGCAAAAAGCATGAACAGAAATTTTTAAGATAAAGATAGTCTAATAGCCAACAAACACATTTTAAAAATGGGCAAAAGTCATGAACAGAATATTTTCAATTGGAGATAGTCTGATTGCAGACAAACACATTAAAAAATACTTAATGTCTCTAAATATCAGGAAAAGGCAAATCATAACACAAAGGGATATTGTTTACTCCAGTAAGAATGGCTCTTATTAACAAATCCCCAAACAACAAGTGCTAGTGTGGATGCAGAGAGAAAGGAACACTTGTACACTTTCAGTGGGACTGCAAGCTAATATACCCTCTAGGGAAAGTAGGATAAAGATAGCTCAAATAACTAAAAGTAGACCTACCTTTTAGGTGTTAACCCAAATGAAAAAAAAATACATTTATTAAAGAAAAAAATTTGTACTTGAATGTTTATAGTAGCATACTTCACAATTGCAAATGCTTGGAAACAACCCAGGTGCCTGACTATCAATACATGAATAGATTAGTAAAATGTGGTATTTATATACCAAGGAGTAATACTCAACCATAAAAAACGTGAACAATCTCAGTGGAACTAGAGACCATTTTTCTTTCTTTTTTTAATTTTTATTAAATCATAATTGTGTACATTGGTGCAATCATGGGGCACAATGTGCTGACTTCATATACAATCTGAAATATTTTCATTGAACTATTTAACATAGCCTACATGACCTTTTAATCACTATATGAAGA
>CAUYRH010113735.1:0-12478 GCA_963574655.1 Perodicticus potto | reverse complement strand
ATTTTGTAATTGCCATTTTAATAGCTATATTGGAGACAGAATATACATTAATCCTTCAATATTTGTGGGGCATTGGTTCCAGAATTGCCACCTCTCATGGATACCAAAATCTGTAGATGCTCAAGTTCTTTACTTAAAATGGCATAGTAGTTGCATATAAACTATGCATATTCTTCTGATGCAGATTTTAAATCATCTCTAGGCTACTTACAATGCCCAGTACAAATTAAATGCCATGTAATGGTTACACTATATTGGTTTTATTTAGTTATTATTATATAATATTTATTTTTGAGACAGGGTCTTGCTCTGTTGTTGGGCTAGAGTGCAGGGAAATCATCATAGCTCACTGCAGCCTTGAACTCTTGGGTTCAAATGATCATTCTGCCTCAGCCTACTGAGTACCTGGGACTACAGGTATGTATCACCATATACTCAACTAATTTTTACATGTTTTCATAGAGACGGGGTGTCACTTTGTTGCCCAGGCTGGTCTCAAATGCCTGGCCTCAAGTGATCCTCCTCCTTCGGCTACCTGAAATGCTAGAATTGCAAGTGTGAGCCATTGTGCCTGGTTTTGTTTTTAAATCTGTATTATTTCTTATTGTCGTACAGGATTGTTACTTTTTTTTTTCTTTTTCGTAGAGACAGAGTCTCAACCTCCAACTCCTGGGCTTAGGCTATTCTCTTGCCTCAGCCTCCCGAGTAGCTGGGACTACAGGCGCCCACAGGATTGTTACTTATTATTTATTTATTTTTTCTGAATATTTTTTGGTCTGCAATTGGTTGAATCTGCACAAGTAGAATTTGTGATTAAGAAAAGCCACCTATATATTATAGATATGGACAAGGCCGGGAGTGGTGGCTTACGCCTGTAATCCTAGCACTTTGGGAGGCTGAGGTGGGTGGATTGCCTGAGCTCACTGGTTGGAGACCAGCCTGAGCCAGAGCGAGAACTCGTCTTACAAAATAGCTGGACATTGTAGCAGGCGCCTGTAGTCCCAGCTACTTGGGAGGCTGAGGCAAGAGAATCACTTGAACCTAATAGTTTGAAGTTGCTGTGAGCTATGATGCCACTGCACTCTACTGAGGGCAACAACATGAGACTGTTTAAAAAAAAAAACAAAACAACAAAAGATATTATAGACCTGGACATTGTGGCAAATTAGACCTGAAATGTTGAGAGGCTTTGATAATCTCTGTTTAGAATTCACCAAATAAGAATTCATGGTTTTAATGGCGGGAAAGCAAGACTGTAGAGAAGTGTTCATTAAGAGAAACTTTTAAAAAATGTTATTTAATGCTTATAATGTTTAGTTTTGTGCTGTAGCATTGTTTGGTTTTTGACTTTACCTGTTATCTGTTTCTCCCATAAGCTGTAAAGTCATAGACAACAGGACTATGTCTGTTCATTTCTCCAGTGGCAGAATATCTTTCAATGTCATAGGTGTTCAGTAATTTTTTTTAATTATACTGAGTTGATTTATTCTTGTTTTTCATGTGTAATATACATAGAATTAGTACCAGCAATTTGAAGATAACCTAGTGCAGTGGTCCTCCTAATCAATTAGAATTGATTTAAGGGTTTGGTGCTTATAGCTCAGCAGCTAGGGCACCAGCCACATACACCGGACCTGGTATTTTTGAATCCAGCCCTGGCCTGCCAAACAACAATGACCACTACAACAAAAAATAGCTGGGCATGTGTGGGTGCCTGTAGTCCCAGCTACTTGGGAGGCTGAGGCAAGAGAATCGCTTAAGCCCAAGAGTTTGAGGTTGTTGTGAACTGTGATGCCATGGCACTCTATGGACGGCGACATAGTGAAAAAAAAAAAGAATTAAGGCAAGATTACTAAGGTCATTTGACTCTTAAAAAATATTTTGTGAATAATCCTAAAATAATCTAAAATAAATTGTAATAACCATAAAAGGAGAAAAATTGCACTGGTGGTTTTATAAGGGTATGGTTTTACATAAATTCTCACAGATGTCCTTACAGTTGTATTTAATCCTCACAGTTTAATTTTACAAAAGCATGTTATAATATTTCTATTACTGGCTCTGTAAGATTAGGGTGGTCATCATCTCTGAAACTAATTTAGAATTATTTATCATTTTTAACAGAGCATTTCTTTCTTCTTCTTCTTCTTCTTCTTCTTCTTCTTCTTCTTCTTCTTCTTCTTCTTCTTCTTTTTTTTTTTGAGACAGAGTTTCACTTTATTAGCTGGAACTACAGGTGCTGCCACAATGCCCGGCTATTTTTTCTCTTTTTTATAGAGACAGAGTCCCACTTTATTGCCCTCGATAGAATGCTGTGGCATCACGTAGCTCACAGCAACCTTCAACTCCTGGGCTTAGGCGATTCTCTTGCCTCAGCCTCCCGAGTAGCTGGGACTACAGGCGCCCACCACAACGCCTGGCTGTTTTTCTGTTTTGCAGTTCAGCCAAGGCTGGGTTTGAACCCGCCACCTTCGGTATATGGGGCCGGTGTCCTACTCAATGAGCCACAGGCGCCGCCCCTGGCTATTTTTTTGTTGCAGTTTGGCCGGGGCCAGGTTTGAACCCGCCACCCTAGGTATATGGGGCTGGTGCCCTACCCACTGAGCCACAGGCCCTGCCCCATTCTGTTTTTTTTTTAAATAACTGCTAATATTTAACATATCTCTGATGTTAGATGGGCTGTTTAGGTTCCGAACATTTCTCTGATTTTAGATGGGCTGTTTAGGTTCCGAAAGCCAACTTTTAACCTGCTGTGCTTTGTCAGACTAACTTAACACCTGTCTAAGTTTGTTACTGCTTTTAATATCTGTTATAGAAATACATGTGCACTTGTGTGTTTGTACATAGTAGTAGGATGGGTATAGCAACTTCCTAAAAGGGGAAGAGCAACTGGCTTTTCTGAAAAGACCATTCCACCCCCACCTTTTTGCAGGCAGCTAGAGTTAATCCTTCCAAGTTTGATTGGAACAGCTGAGAGAATGTACCCTGCATATCTGGAGGCCTCCAGTGGACTCATGTTGCCTCACAGTTGGGGCCACCTTCCTCTTTTCTAGTGCTGATCCTACCAGCTGTCCTAGCTTCTGTTAAAGCACAGCAAAGGGCAGTGTTAAATGAGTTAAGAAAAAAATACAATGTCATGAAAGAGATCCCTTTACTGCATGTATCAGTGTGACTTTTTTCAACTATTCCTTTCCTTGGCATAAGGGTTTTATGCTGTTAATCCTAACACCTGTCTCTGCCGGAGACAGTGAGGAGGGTATGTTTGAGTGTGTGTGTGTGTGTGTGTGTGTGTGTGTGTGTGTGTATACATGAGCGCACGCGCGTGGATACATGCTCCTGCCCAAAAAGGAATAGAGAAATAATACCAGTCCCATCTGCCTTTCCATGTCCTGGATTGGGAGTGTTCTTTCTGACACGCTTAAAGCCTGGAACATATATATTATTTTGGCTCCTGGATATATTATACTTCATATTGTTTTTGTGTGCCAATTGAAGGAACCAGTGTTCCGTTTCCTGACTGTCGTTTTCTGCCTTTTGAGTTTCTGGTGGAGTTGTCAGTTTAAAACCAACAGAACGGCAGATCTCTAATGTTTCAGTATATAACTAGTAATTCAGTTGGCGCCTTCTGCTTTTTCTAAACATCTCTTCTGTGTATTGTTAAACCCTACGGGGGTGGGGGGGTGGGACAGCCTGGCCTGAACCAAGCCCTGACTTCATCAGCTGAGCCAGCATACCTATCTGCGTAGACTGGAAGTCAGCCAAGGAGTTTTTTTTGGTGCTACTTAGTTCCTTTGGACAGGACAGCCAGATCAAACAAGGCAAAAATTAGGCACTTTTAGTACTTTTCTAATCTGAATTTTTCACCCCATTTGCTATGTATGGTGTATATTGTATGGATTATCAATATCCTGTTGTCCAGGTAAGTTAAGTGTTATAACTTATTTTCTAGGTACTGTTTGATTGATAAGGTTTACAGTGGAACAAAATGCTGAAATGTCTGCAGACTTTCTATCTTTTGACCTGGTACCATTTAGGACATAGTTTTCCCAAGATTTGTTTCTTTTTTCTTTTTTTTTTTTTGCTAATTTGCTGTAGCAAGAGATTTGAATTTTGTAGTATTAGCAGCCAGACAGGGATGGTTGGCTTACAACTCTAGAAGTTCTGAAATTTAGATTCATATGTGCATGTGTGTGTATGCATGCTGTGTGCATGTATGTCTGTGTGTGTTTTAAACAGGGTGGGCCAGGCAATATAAAGGTAACAAAAGCAAACCATCATATTATAATAAACTTTAGACTTTCTTTGGCATTGAAGAGAGATGCAGATGGCAATTTCCCAACGTTGTCGCTGTATTTTTCAGAAAGGCAATATATAGTAGAGGATATCTCTCTACTTGCTTAGACTATTTTAGATTACTTTTAGTTTAACATTTTGGACTATTTTGTGATAGGATTATTAGCATCTTATTTATTAACTACTTGAAATCCAGAATCAGAAAATGTTAGGCCATTATCAAGCATATTTCTAAATATTTATTTGCCTTTAAATTAGTAACAGTATAATAAATTAAGAGTAATAGATTCTGGTTCCATTGTTAAATAACTACTTCTGTATTCAGGCTCAAGTAACTTCATTTTTCTTGACTTCATTTTCCTGAACTGTAAAATGAAAGACGTGGACCAGATGATCTCTCATGTGTCGTGATTCTTTGAAATATTAACTGATTGTGCTGAAAACCTAGAATAGGAAAATAGAAAAAGTTAAGACAATGAATTCTGAATTATGGGTACTATTTGGTCTATCAGTTCATTTTAGTTTATTTGTATTTTCATTTCCTTTAATTTTTTTAAAATTTCATATGGCCATTGCTCTAATAATAAACACCTAACTTGCAGGTTAGACAGAAATGCATAGGGTTAAAAGAAATGATGAATTAACCGTATATCTTATAAGGAATTTGGGGCCTAAAGGCTAAACCAAGCTATTTTGAATTGGGCCTGTTGGGTAAGCTGTACAGAGTAAACTCACAACTCACTAAGTCTAAAGCTGCCAGTATTAGAATCATACAGGAAGGGGACATGGTTATGTTTCTCTTTAACTATATTCTAATACATTGGTCTATTTTATATGTTTTATGTTAATTATATAACTATTTTGTTTCTATTATTTTGGATTATTTAAATTAAGGGTATATTTACCATAATGAGTTTTTGATGTATTTACCGATTTCACTTACCGGTGAACTATTTCTCAACTGACATAAAACAATAGATTGGTCTATATTACAGTTTAAGGCTAAAAGTGTCATGAACCTAGATTAGAACCAAATCTTCTTACTAGCAAATATTGATATGCTTTTGATGAAAAGTATCTGTGAACAGTAAATTTCTGAGACCCATCCAGCAAAGTATGAGACTTGTAATAAGTGTAACATAAGGAAAAGTGGCTGAGGAAAAAGTTGAAAAAGTAAAAGTGTTTCCCAAGGGAATTGAGGTATTAGACCTATATGAAAAAATAATTGCAGAATGTAAATGAATTTTTTGAGGTAGAAAATTGACCCTTCTCTAAATTATACAGAGGATTAAAAATTTCCTATTCAGAAATTATGGTTTGAAAAAGAATTATGCAATGAATTTTATTTATTCATGATAGAATGAATTTGCCACCTTTTTGCTCATTAAGATTTAGTACTGATGAATGTAGTGCTCAGTATTTGAAACTATACTTTCCTGGCTTTGCTCCAGTTAGTAGGTTTATTATCTGAAATTAAGGTGGGTTAGAAATGAAGGTATTGGGATGTTAAAATTTAAGGGTGCACTCTCCATTCCACCACATCAGCAAATTAATAGGATTATAAAAACAATTTTAAGCTGAAGCCCCCAAAACTGTTTTACAATCCTTATTTGTTAATTCTTTAATAGTTTTCTTTCAATGCCTTTATAGATGAGTAATACATGATTATTTGCCATCCAAACTCTTTTTTTTTTTTTGAGACAGAGCCTCAAGCTGTCACCCTGAATAGAGTGCTGTGTCATCACAGCTCACAGCAACCTCCAATTCCTAGGTTCAAGCAAGTCTCCTGCCTCTGCCTCCCAAGTAGCTAGGGCTACAGGTGCCTGCTACAATGCCCGGCCATTTTTTGATTGCAGCTGTCATTGTTGTTTGGCAGGCCCGGGCTGGATTTGAACCTGCCAGCTCAGGTGTACATGGCTGGCGCCTTAGCCTGTTGAGCCACAGGTGCCGAGCCTGCCATCCAAACTCTTAACTATGGCTATAAAATGTTCTTTTGGCTTCTTTGTATTCTTATGCTTAAATTAAAACTCCTCATAGCATAATAGTTCGCAGTTGTGTACAAATGCATTATGCAGTTGGAAACTAGGGTATGATTGAGTAGTATTTTTTAATTAAAGGTTTTGTGCTTGTTTTTAATTATTTCTACAGTTGCTAATATTGAGTGAGTTCTTTTAAACAGAAGGTAGTATTTTAGGTACTTGACCTTTCATTGCTCTTATTGTTAATAAAATCATGCCTGTTATAAGACTGTGCAATTGAAAATGATTATCTTATTAGTTATAATTTTTGGAGAATCCAGTCTAAGCCAAATTAGGTTAAAATACAGCCAGAGTAATTAAATAGGGACTTGCTAGATATGATTAAATGGACAATAAGTATAATCTCCCTGCTTAGAAAAAACTGTTTAAGAAACTGTTCCTGAAATTATTCTTATAGATACTCTATTTCAATTAAGCGTTTACTCCCTCTGATTGGAAGGTTAAAATACAATGATTGCAAGTTAGAGGTATTGTCTATTACCACTTAGGCACTTTGCTTAACTTATCACCCAAGCTGCAAATGAGATAGTTGGAGAAAGAAGAAGCAAGGTCTTAAATTTTTGTAGGTATAGCTAAGTGTCTTCTTGGAAGATTTGGGACAGCCAAGGACAGTTTAAGGATATTAGGCATCTGGAAGATTGAGAGGCAGAAAATTATTTCAAGTACCTAAAAAGTACTTTTGATGCTAAAGTATGCTTGGATCTGCAACATGCTGTAGACTAATGAGTTAGCCTGTAGGCTTTCCAATTCTTTATGGGAAAATAACTTTGATGTAGAACAACAATATACATTTCATTCTTTAATTCCTCATTCTGAATTAGTTTACTGTGTACCATGTTTTTGAGTACTTACAATGTGCCAAATACTATAGCAGGAATAGAGATACTAGGGTAAATAAGATAACCAAGTCTCTAGTAATTTAATAATAGAGGTATAGAATATTTTAGTATTGCAAAAGCAGCACACTTCAGTTTTCACAGATTAATCATGCATATTGTTTTCTTGATAATCTGGTTATTAATAATAAATTCATTTACATTCTATCCTTTTTAATATTTCTCTGAGAACCTTTCCCTTAATCTTCCACAGAATACAGAGAATGCATACATAATTTAAGTTAATTTAACTAGATATGACTCTAGTTGTCTAAGGTTTGAGATATCTTGATGTAAGAGTAAGTTTCCCAAAGCCATATATTAATTTATGAATTTATATTTTCTAATTTCTCTGGCCTCGCCAAAGTCTTAGTGTATGTTATTTATGGTTTTGTTATAAAGGTTTGCTATTGGGGGACAAGAAATAAATATGAGAATTATTTTTTATAAGCATATACAGTCTTAACATAGTTGATTTCAAAATTCACTGTTACCTTTTTTTCTAGATTGGGTTCTATATAATTGGATCCTGCCTAAACTAGAGAAAAGAAGCAAGGGAAATAATAGAGTTAGCTATAATTTGGCTTCAATTACGTTGAAGGAAATGTTGTGGCAAAGGATATTAGAGTGGAATTGTGTTAGAGATGATTCTGGAAAGGTATTTAATATCTAAGAGGTGTAAATTGTTATTTACACTTAGCTAGGGTTATTGTTTGGGGGTGTGCTATGAAGAGCTTTTATACTAACAAGTTTTTATTATTACAGGACATGCTGTCCCTTTAAAGTTGCTTTTCACTTGGGTATCAGAGGCAACCTGGGCAAACAGGAGCAAATCCTGCCTTTCATCAGGGATTCTTGGATCTGCTTTTATAGCATTGCTGGTACATGGGTAGAAGATAGGGAAGTTGAGTCACATCTTTCAAAATTGCGAAGAGCAAGAACTTAAAGTTACAAGTTTGGTCTTTTTTTTTTTTTTTTTTTTTTAATGAGCGGGTATTATTTTGTCCAGAATCTGAATTATTCTAGTAATGTTGAAAATAAAGCCTTTCTCTCACTCTGTCTTTTTGTACATCCTCCTTTCAGCTTCAGATTTCTAATAGGTAGTGAAGTAAATTTATCAATTTGAAGATGCTTCCAAGTATGCTCTTGGAATGAAGAATGCTTTTATAATATTTTGGTAGCTATATAGATATTCTTCATTCTTATGAACTTATACATGGATAAATAAGTAACTAGAGATAGAAATCAGGCATTTTGATTTCAACATTTATTTATTGGGTTGAGAACTGGGCATATGATATGAAACATAATTTCTATCCTCAGGTTGCTCATAGTCTAGTCATGGTTATACAGAATAATAATTCTAATAGTTATTTACTATAGATTGAGTCCTAATATAAAGTGTGCACACAAGTAAGTGGTACCTAACCCAGCCTTTAAAGTCAGAGACACACTTAATAATATCATAGTCAGGAAAGGCTTGCTAAAGTCTTTAAGGATGAATTAGCAGGAGAAAAGGCCCTATTCAAGGAGTAAGAACAGAAACATTGTATCCAGGAGTGATGTGTAATCTGAAAATAGACGTGTGGAGGTCATTGGCTAAATGGTGGTAATTGAAGTGGTGGAATAAGTTAGAACACATAGAGCAAGTATGTTCGGCATTGTTATTTCAGGATTGGACTCTGGAGATTTTGATAAGTACTGTGGATCCTCTCTTCACAGAAATGCACATAAGAAATACTTAAACTGGGGTGCCTGTGTGAGGGAAGTATGCACCGTGAGTTAACCTCTGGTATGGGCTGAGTGCAGCACCATGAGTTAACCTCTGATACGGGCTGAGGGCAGTGGCTCACTCCTGTAAATCCTAGCAGTTTGGGGGGTTGAGTTGGAAGATCTCAAGACCAGCCTGAGCCATACAATGAGACCCTGCTTCTACTAAAAAAATTTTAGCCAAGCGTGGTGCCGTGTACCTGTTGTCCCAGCTACTTAGGAGGCTGAGGCAGGAGGATTGCTTAAGGCCAGGAATTTAAGGCTGAGGTGAGCTATGAGCAGGTCACTGCACTCCAGCCTGGGCTAGGTAACAGAGTAAGATCCTGTCTTCAAAACAAACAACACAGACCTTTGGTATGCAGTAAAAATAGGTCTGAGGATGACACCTGAAGCAATAAAAACACTCAAGAATAAGTTAGGGAAGGGTACAAACAGGGAAAGAGAAAAATTAGGAAAAACAAATATCATTTGAAACTAAGAGTGAGAGTTTCTCAAAGGAGAGAATACCAAATGCCAGATATAAGTCAAAGAAGACATAAAATGTCCATTGACTGTGGCCAGCATTTGGAGGTCTTTTTTGTGACTTAAATAAAATAAATTTCAGTTGAGTAGTATGATAGAAAATTTGGGGTTCTAGAGATTGCAGAAAACATTGAGGAAACATGGAATTGAGACAATCAGAAGTGCCCTTTCCTTCATTTGTTTATTTAATAAGTATTTCTTGAATACCTACCATGTCCCAGACACTGTGCTGGAAGCTGATCATTGGTCCATACAGGTGATCATATATAGCTGACTTCCTCACTGTGCCTTCCTCCCTCTTCCCAGCCTCCCATCCCCCCAGACCCTAGCCCCTACCTGTTACACACACACGCACAGGAAATGCCTTGAAACAAGTTTCTCCTTGGTACATTACTTTGCACATTCAGCCGCTAGGGAACTTGAGTTTTGCTGGGTCAGACTCAGTCTGTTCAGTTGCTCTTTTTCCTCTTGGCCACCTGGGAGCAAATTGTCCCCTCTATAATGCCAGCCTTTAAAGTCAGAGACACACTTCACAATATCATTGTACTAGCCCAATGCTCACTATAATCCTGTTGTTCAGCGAGTTCATAAAAATCATTTTAATATATTTTATTTTTAGTTCGTACCAACTCTTTCTTACACTACTTAATTTTTAAGCCTATTATTTACTGTGTAAAATATTGGTTCGAAATGTAGAAGAGCAATATGAATCCTGGCTTGAGGAAACCTTTATCCTAATCCCAGCTTTTTGTATGTGAGGATCCCTTATTTGCCTTTTTTTTTGAGACAGAGTCTCACTTTGTCACCCTTGATAGAGTGCCATAGCATCATAGCTCACAGCAACCTCAAACACTTGGGCCCAAGTGATTCTCTTGCCTTAGCTTCCCAAGTAGCTGGGACTATAGGCACCTGCCACCATGCCCAACTATTTTTAGAAATGAGGTCTGGCTGGTCATAAACCTGTGAGCTCAGGCAGTCCACCTGCCTTGGCCTCCCAAAGTGCTAGGAAAACAGGCGTGAGCCACCATGCCTGGTCCTCTTGGAGCTTTGCTTTCTCATTCCATGGTGTATAGGGGCTGTAGTCACGCTAGCTAAGGTGTATGGAGGAGTTGGACTGAGTAGGGGAGTCTGTCGTCTTGGTGCTGGGGACGTATGGGCAAGAATAATAAAATGACCCAGTGGATCAGAGAATGGTATACAGTAATTCTTAGGTTTATTTCATATATTTGAACCGATAACACAACTATCCTATATAATTGAGATTTTCCCCCCCCGCAAAAGTACATAGTGTTGCTTTTCCTGCCAGTGAAATTCACCTACTCCTTTTCTGCTTACTCACTTTGTCTTTAAAAAAATTTGGCTCGGCACCTGTAGCTCATCAGTGGCTGGGGCACCAGCCTCATACACCAGGGCTGGTGGGTTTGAACCTGGCCTGGGCCTGCCAAACAACAGTGACGACAACAACAACAACAACAACAAAATAGCCAGGCATTGTGGTGGGCATTGGGTGTAGTCCCAGCTACTTGGGAGGCTGAGGCAAGAGAATTGCTTTAGCAATTAGAGTTTGACGTTGCTATGAGCTGCCACAGCACTCTGCTGAGGGCAACATAGTGAGACTCTGTCTCAAAAGAAAGAAAAAAAAAAATATATATATATATATATATATGTATATATATAAATTAAAAAATTGACGGCATTCTATGTCCTTCTGATTGACTTTTCAGTTGCAAATTTGTATATATGTAACATACGTATATTTGTAAATCTCACAGAATAGAGTCTGACATACTGTAAGTATTCAGTAAATAGCTAGATTGTGCTGTTTCTCCAGGTTCTATAGATGGTTTTATAGTTTCTGTTTTCTTTTCAGAATTGTTAAAATGACTTTTAGAGGCAAGTATGATAATGTTGCTTTGGCAATGTGCTAACCATACAGCACATTTTTAAGATTCTAGTTCTACCTGTTGCCAACTAATCTTCATGGAGCCCGCAAAAACCCTAAGTATTGTCAGAGTGATTTGAGATTTTGAGTGTTCTTTTCTTTAGGTATTTATTTTTAAAATGGAAAGCTTATGATGTTAACTGTGGGCTCATAAAAGTTTTTTTTTTTTTAATAAAAAATGAGAAGCTGGCTGGGTGCGTTTGCTCAACGCCTGTAATCCTAGCCTCTGGGAGGCCGAGGAGGGTGAACTGCTTGAACTCCAGTGTTCAAGACCAGCCTCAGCAAGAGTGAGACCCTTGTTTCCACTAAAAATAGAAAAAATAGCCTGGCATTGTGGTAGAGTCCCAGCTACTTGGGAGGCTGAGGCAAGAGGATTACTCAAGCCCAGGAGTTTGAGGTTTTTGTGAGCTATGATGCCACAGCACTCTACCCCACAGGGCAACAGAGTGAGACTCTGTCTCCAAAAAAAGCCGGGGGAGCTTAAAAAAATGGGAAGCTTAATTTTGGAATTAATCTCTTTGACCTTTGGGTAGTTTATTAGATACTAAAATAAACACATAAATATATGTACAAATAAACAAAATAAATAAATACAGCACAACTAAAATATGTAAAAAATTAGAATACTAAAAAATCAGAAATCATAAAATCTCATAATTTTATGAGAAATGATAAAAATCATAAACCCATCAAATATTTACATATACACCATTATTTTATTTGATGATTTAAAAATATAATGTAGAGAGAATTTATAAAATTTATACTCAAAGGTAAAGACTTATCCAAGGTCGTTAATAAAAGGGCAGAATGAAAAGGACTTCTGCATTGAAACACATCTTTTATGCTTTTTTATTATTAGTTTTTTGGTTTTTTTTTTTTTTTTGGAGGCAGAATTTTTTTTTTTTTTTTTTTTTTTTGAGACAGAGCCTCAAGCTGTCACCCTGGATAGAGTGCCGTGGCATCACAGCTCACAGCAACCTCCAACTCCTGGGCTCAAGCGAGTCTCTTGCCTCTGCCTCCCAAGTAGCTGGGAC
>CAUYRH010113734.1:0-15847 GCA_963574655.1 Perodicticus potto | reverse complement strand
TAAAGCAACACTTCTGACTTAGCCCTACCCTGGGAGTATGGTGTCTCTGTGCAGGCATATTCTAGTCTCCGTTCCCACTACCCCACCTAGGCAGGTACTTCCTCAGGCATCCCTTTACTCATGGGGCCTGCATTTATGTCCCAGAACTGTTCTGTCAGTGGCTGCCACCAGAAGAGTCCTGGCTTTCTCTGGTTGCCAAGGGAGGTGGAGGATTTCTCTCCAAAATATACCTAGGGGTGTGAGCCCTATTTTTCCCACCACTGCCATTGCTGCTCTGTGCCACAGGGCACCACTTCTCCTTCTCCATCTCGGTCCATTGTCTTCTCTTTACACCTATGCCACAGAATCATCACAGACCTGCAATAGCCCATGCCTTGTCTACACCTCTTGAGAGAATGCCCAAGAATCTGGACTCCATGGGAGACAGGCTTCCAGACCACTGGGTGAGAGTGGAGGGGAGTGCTGGGAGTTCAGAATTGCAGGTAGAGAATATATACAGTTTGATGCCTGGTAGGAAAGTGCCATGGCACACTAATAGGTCCTCTCTGGAGAAGGAGTTCTGGTCTTCAGAGAGTCTCTCCCATGGGATAAAATAGGAAGGGATCTGAACTCTGCTCACTTATTTGTATAGAATATACTGCAAGCTGTTCTCATGGGGGAGGGGACTCCTGTCTTCTTGGTGATGGATTTTGTACCTATTATTTGTTTCCTTGGGGTCACAGCTTGCCTCACCAGGGTTGATGTTCATTCTTCAACCTTCTCTCTTGGCTCAGCTCTGAACCATCAACTTGCTTGCTAAACTTCTGTCCTTTAACTCTCCTTCTGGATGGGACCCTCTGTGGAAAGCTGGCTCCAGTCAGCCATCTTCAACTACAGAAAGTTGTAATTACTCATCCACACACATTTCTATCTTCCTTTATTCAAGTATGTTTTCATGAATTCATTTAAATTATATCATTGTGTGCTTACTGCTCCCCCAACCAGATTAGGAACTAGAAAAAAAGTGTCAGAAAGCATGGACTGTGGTTTTCAAGAAATTTACTAACAAGTAAGATTGATGGTGAATATTACAAAATTGTACAAAATTCATCAAAAGGTCCCTCTTGTTATAAATATCGAGTAATGAATAATCAGATGCCCTAATTTTGAAGTAGTAATGATGATGTTAATAATTAAATAATAAAACCTAATAACTGAAACTACTTTTATATACCTTTTGTTAGAAAATGCTTATATTTTTTATTTATTTGTATTTCAGATTAATATGTGTACCTAACAATTAGGTTATGATGTTTGGCCTTGTTGAGTGTGATGTCTGTTGTGTCCCACATCTAGGAGGTCTACCATATACCCTGATTGTGGCCATTAGTGGGGAGAACACTAATTCCCCTCACTCTTCCCACTCCCCACGACTTTAAAAATTAAATTGAGTTTTTCACTTGTTTGTGTATGTATTATTTTGTCTGCTGGCTTCATGATAATAACGAGTACATTGGATACGTATTTTTCCATTCATTTGATACTTTACTAAAGAGAATGTTTTCAAACTGTATTCAGGGGTTAAAACAAAAGATGAAAAGTCTTATCTTTTTATGGCTGAATAATATTCCATGCTCTAGATATACCATAGTTTATTAATTCATTTATGGGTTGATGGGCACTTGGGTTGTTTCCATATCTTCACTATTGTTAGTTGACCTGCAATAAACAAAATAGTGCAAATATTCTTAGAGAAAATGACTTTTTTTCTTCTGGGTAGATGCTTACTAATGACATTGTGGAGTCAAATGGAGGTCTAATTTGAGTTCTTTGAGTATACTCTAAACTTCTTTCCAAAGAGATTGTATTAGTTTGCAGTCCCACCAACAATATAAAAGTATTTTCTTCTCTCCTCATCTGCATCAGCATCTGCAGCTTTGGCACTTTGTGATGTAGACTTTTCTCACTGGGGTTAGGTGATCTCTCAGGGTGGTTTTTATTTGCATTTATTCTGATGATTAGCGACATTGAGCATTTTTTCATATGTTTGTTGGTCATTTGTCTGTCTTCAGAGAAGGTTCAGTCTCTTACCCAATGTCTATATTTTTATTAATTGGAAAATAGAAGTTAGTTAAGAAAGGAATAGAATCTTAAATTCTATAATGTAAGGTAAATTATGGAATGCCTTTTAATATACACTTGTTATATATGTTTTTGACAAAAAACTTGGGTAACATCATTTTAAAACCTAAATTCTACCATTTTCAACCATATTAATCTGGGTCCCACCTTTGGACAACATCCTTTAAGACCTGTGGAGCTGGCCATGGTCAACTGAAGAAAAGTAAAGTTAGAAATAGCAAGAAACAAAGAGACAAGACACACAGAATAGAATTTTCCAAGGTGGCATCTCAGGGGACCACTGCTAACTTGTGGGGTTCAGTGAGGTGACCCCTAGTGTTTTTTCCAATTAGCTTTTATCAGAGTCTATTTGCTTATTAGCCCAAAGAGCAAGCTGAGGAAGGGAGCAAACATATCAGCTATTCCTCTGAGCAAGCATATTAGCTCCTATTATTTCTATAATCATTAACTTTAAGGGTCTGAGCAGCCTTGAGAAATCCAAATCTGGAGCCTGTGAGGGGGCAGCCTCCTGTCTGTGGTCACAAACACAGATTCCTAGGGGGAGCAGGTTTAATCTCACTAGTTCAGTGTGGAGTAAAACACCACTGGCGTCAATCTCCTCTGAAGAATTGATGTAAAAGAGAAATTTTCCTCTGGTCTCCACCACAGAAGGTCTTCCTCTGTGATATGGGATATGAGTTCTTTTAGTTCTTCAGCATATTTCAGGACTCAGCTGTTCCCTTGACCTCTGCTCTGGTCAAATACAAATCTCTACAATGGGTATTTGCTTTGGCTGTTCACTGGGCAGGAAAAGGCCTAGTTAATGTTTCTTACCAGGCCTTGCATATATCCTTCTCTGTAGCCTTTGTTTCTTCAGAGTGTTCAGAGAGCCAGCAGGGGTCTATGCAAGCTTTATCCCCTACAGGTCAGGAAAAGCAGGAAACTTTCTCAGATAAGAAATTTAGTGGCAGCTGTTTTAAAGGTAAACTAGCTGACTTTTTTATTCTGGCTTTTTCAGCTTATTTCTTTATTTTTCTTTTTCTGGAGGTGTTTTTTCTTGCTAAGAATGGGGTCTTCAGTCCCCATTCTGTCTGCACATTACATATTAAGCACATTCACAAAAGGACTATCACTACTATTATTAACAAAATCATGTTATACATTTACACATATCTTTATTTCATCCATTTTTTTGTTCTTAGGTATGTAAGTTCTTTTATTTCATAGAAAATAACACAACAAATATAAATGTAGGAAATAATTTTAGCAAAGTTATTTAACATTATTTTTATTTTATTTTATTTTATTTATGTATTTATTATTTATTTATTTATTTATTTATTTATTTAGAGATGGAGTCTCACTATGCTATCCTCGGTAGAGTGCCATGGTGTCACAGCTCACACCAACTTCAAACACTTGGGCTTAAGCAATTCTCTTGCCTCAGCCTCCCAAGTAACTGGGACTATAGGCACCCACCACAACACCCAGCTATTATTTGTTGCCTTGGTGTTATTGTTGCTTACCTGTCCCAGGCCAGGCTCAAATCCACCACCTTTGGTGTATGTGGCTGGTGCTGTAACCACTGTGCTATGGGTGCTGAGCCATAACATTATTCTTATTGACATAACAATTCCATAACATTAAATGACCATGTACAGTTTAGTGTAACCATCATTACTACCTAATCCCAAAATATTTCCATTATGTCAAAAAGAAATTCTATAACATTAGTTAAGTTTCTAATTATTGCCCTGAGTCTCCATCACCTGACAAAAACTAATTTACTATCTCTTTTTATAGAATTAACCTATCCTGGATATTCATTTTAATGGAATCACATACTAGGTAACTTTTATGTCTAGTTTTCTTCACCAGCTTCAGTTATTTTAGAGTTCATGTCTGTTGCAAATTGTACCAGTATTATATTTTTGTTGCTTTGTTTGTTTAAGATTTACTTTTTAAATTCAGTTTTACTTCCTTATTATATATTTTCTTTTCTTTCTCCCTTCTTTTTCATTACCTTTCTTATCTATACCAATAAACCATTTCAACATTGAAACTCTGAGACAAGGTAATTTACATTGAAGGAGGCAGTGAGTAAAAAAATGTAGGGGAAGGAAATGAAAAAGAAGAAAACATGCATGAGGAAGAATCCACACAAAAATCCTGCCAACATGAAAAAACAGAACAGAGCAACCCCTCCAAGAAATCATAAGGCAGCTACCAGAGAGGATTCCACTTCTAAATAATTAATGTAAATGACAGAAAAGGAACTTAAAATGTGAATGGTAAAGTCAATAAAGAGAATTGACAAGAAAATGGAAAAACACAACCAAAAAATGGATGAAACATTTGAAGAATATAGAAAGGATATGGCAGAAGACTCCATCAGGGAACTTAAAGATGCAGTATCAACAAAGTATCAACAACAGATTAGCCCATAAAGAAGAAACAATCTCAGAGCTAGAGGATAAATCTCTATAGCTAACCCAAGTAGTTAAATAGGCAGAAGAGAAAGAAAGAGAGCAGAACTTTTTTTTTTTTCAGAGAATTATCAGACTTTAAGAAGCATTCAAATATACAAATAATTGGTATCCTTGAAGGAGAAGAAGAGCATCCCAAAGGAATGGAAGCCTTGCTGGGTGATATCATATATTAAAATTTCTCAGGTTTCACTACGATTCTGAAACACTCCTTTAAGAGGCATATCAAAACCTGAGTCCTCTCAACACAAATAAAGCATCTCCAAGACACTTTGTAATAAACCTGTCCAAAGTCAAAGTCAAAACAAAAGAGGAAATTCTGTAAGCAGAGAGGAGTAAGCACCAACTGACCTATAAGGGTAGATCCATCAAGGTGACAGCAGACTTTCAGCTGAAACTTACCAAGCCAGAAGAGAATAGTCATCTACCTTTAACCTTCTTAAACAAAATAATTTTCAGCTGAGAATTAAACTAAAGCTTCCTCCTAAACTAAGCTTCAAAATTGATGGAGATATCAAATCTTTTACTGATATGCAAACATTGATGAAATTTGCCACAAGACCAGCTCTATAGGAAATACTTACACCTATTCTCCACACTGACCATTACAATTGCCCACCAGGAAAATAAACACCCAGAAAGAAAAAGTACAAGTCTCAATCTCTCTCTCTTTAACACAGACACACATACACACACAGAGAGAGATACTAGATAATACACATGTAGCTCAATAATACAGGAAATACCTCTTGTAGAATTCAAATTTCTGAATCAAGAAAACCAATTCCACTCCCTCCATGGCTTCCATTATAAGCCTCTGCATCCTTGCATGACATTATACACTTTGGCTTGATGTTGTTGTAAATGAAATGGTATTCCTAAAATGGAAAAATACTCTTGGTTTCCCTACTCAAGACTCTATAGTTGTATAGAACAATTGCTCTTCAGTTTAAATCTTAATGAATATTTTGGTTCCTTTTTCTTTTTCTTTTTGTTTTTTTTTATTAAATCATAGTTGTGTACATTAGTGCAATCATGGGGTACAACATGCTGGCTTCATATACAATCTGAAATATTTTCATCCAACTGTTTGACATAACCTTCATGGGATTTTCTTGGTTATTGTATGAAAACATTTGTATTCTGCATTTAGTAAATTTCACCGGTACCCTTCTAAGATGCACCGTAAGTGTGATCCCACCATTTACCCTCTCTCCACCCATCCTCCCCCCTCCCCTCCCTTGCCCCTTTCCCCATATTCTTGTGCTATAATTAGGTTATAGCCTTCATATGAAAGCTATAAATTAGATTCATAGTAGGGCTGAGTACATTGGATACTTTTTTTCTTGATTTGCTTTTCTATGAAGGAAAATAAGGGCTACTTTGGAAATCTATGGTCTATATTCCTTATCTCTTTTCATAATATTTTCTCTTCATTTCCTTGCTTTGACATTTTTATTAAGTGGCTCTTTCATAAGTTCTAGATAATTCAGTTCTGCTGAATTATAATTATAAAAAAATTATAATTTTTTTTCTTGAACCGCATACCATCTCTATTTCATTTCACTGAACTTTCCATTTTTTTCTTGGTAATTCTTAGATAACAAAAATATCATATATGTACCTTTATTCACAATGTCAAACATGTATTTTCTTAAATTATCTAAGTATCCCAAAATATAATGTTTCTAAGGAAAGTGATTTTATGATTCCACAAGACATTGGGTTTTTCCCTGTATCAAAATTTAATGAAACAAAATATATTAATGTTTATATGAAAAGTCATACTAATAAGGAAAATATTTCACATTATTTTCAATACAGTTTGGAACTGATGGACCTTGCTCTTTATATCTAATGGAAAGATTTGTGACAGCATACAATATGTAAAGATGTTTCTATCATCTAATATGCTTTTATACCAAATTAATTTTCATGTTTCAAAAGATATTTTATGAAATATCTCAGCTAGTTAATGACACACTTTGAGCATGAGTACAGTGGGAAGCAGCCTGAATCAGATTGAAATATATGACATTAACAGCCTAAGCCTTATTTTTGTTGCTCATTGATCTTGAGATCATGAAAAAGAAAACAAAAATTATATGGTAGGGTTTTCACTAGGATAAAAATTTCATATCAGCCTCATGCCTTACAGGATTATTTCTGATCTGCTAATGATATAACCTGTTTTGGCTGCCTACATTCTTGTATAACTGTAGTAGTAGAAGCACAAGCAAGAGTCAGGATAGTAGAGATGCTGGTTACGTAAATAAACCTGGTGAATTGGTTAGGGTCTCTACAAAAATCTAAAGGTGCACACAAATGTGAGTCTCGAGAGAATTTAATGAAGTCACTATTATCTGAGTAGTAGGTAACTCAAATGTTACACAAAGTTGGATATTAAAATGATAGATGCAGGTCATAGATGCCTACATCCAATATCAAAATGCCCTTATCACCCTCTTGGCCTAAAGGGGATGGCGAAGAAAAACATTTCACTGAATAACCATAAGATCTATAGCGACAACAGTTGAATTGACTGAAAAGTGTCAGAACTCTGATGACAAAGGAAGTTGAAAGAAGAATAATATATAGGGCAAATTACATCTCCTTTGCACCAACATCTTCTGTTGATGCATGTCATTGGCTTAATTCCACTGAATGCCCCAAATCAAAGAATCTTGGCAGAAAATTAAGACCAGTCCTCCTCTGGGGCACAGAGCAGTACTGAAAGGGCAGAGAGCACATGTAGGAAGGCAAATGGAACAGGCAACAGATTCTTATAGGTATATGTGCCTTTGGGGTTCCATTTGTTCAAGCTGAGTCATTTCCTCATATTCTGCTAAAAACCCCATCACAGTCTGGCTTGACTTTGCATGTCTGTAGTGTTTATTGTCCCAACCTCTACATTCTATATCACTGGAGTGATGGTTGTTTAGACAAACCAACATTACTCCCATGTTATGGCTAACAATGTGAAGCATCACCTGTAATTCATGACCCAATCATTTATTTGCTTGAATAGGTGTACATGTGTATATGTGTTTGTGATTATAGTCATCTTTATTTTAAAGGATAGATATAAATACAAATAATTAATCCTATTTTTTATTCTTATAATTTGTTTGATTAAAAGAATACTTCACTGGTATAAAAATTTCATGTCACTTTCATGCCTTAAAGGTTTATTTCTGATCCACTAAATATCTCCTCATCTGCTCAAGCTGCCTACATTTGTATATCTGTAGTATTTATAATGTATTTAGCCCTGATCAATACTTTGGAGTTTCTGTGAATGATTTTTTGTTTCCTTTTCCATTCAGAAGTATTCATAATTTTGTTACTTTGAATATGAAAATGAACCTCAAAGGTATAAATTTACTTCTACATTCTCTTCAAAATTCTACTATTCCATTTAGAAGGTGCCAAAGTTTATATACATCATGGAGAAGTGTTTTATTTCTTTTGTAAACCCCCCAAAAGCACTTTTTGAAAGCCTACCCTGAGTTCTCTAGTCCTAAGTGCATAAACTATAGGGTTTAGGGATGGAGGGATGATGTTATGCAACACATTGAGCAGAACTGGAACCAAAGGAGCCTTGATCCCTGCCAGGTGAGTTACCGAAATTACTACAACAATAGTATAGAAGAAGAGGATGAGGATGAGATGAGAGCTGCAAGTACTCAGAGCCTTGGATGCAGCTTCAACTGAGTTTAGTCTAAATACAGACCGCAGAATAAAAGTATATGACAGTATGATAAGACTAAGGTCACTTCCCATTCCAAGCCATGCCAGAATCAATTGGCAAATGCTGTTTGGCCTCCTGTCATCACAAGCCAGGCTTGTGACCCCAAGGTTGGAGCACAGACAATGCTCAATTTCATTCCTGGAGCAATAATTACGCTGAGAAGCAAGTACAGGTACTGGGATGACAAACAAGCCATTCCTAAGCACCATAAACAGAGTCAATTTTAAGATTAAGCAATTGTTGACAATTGATGGATAGCGAAGAGGGTGACAAATAGCCACATATCTATCAAAAGCCATGCAGAGGAAGATCCCAGACTCCATGCCAACAAAGCAGTGAATGGCATAAATCTGAGCAAAGCACTCATGAAGGCTAATGACCTTGGCATCAAACCAGAAGATGGCCAGGATCTTGGGCATGATGGTGGTGGCCAGGCCTATGTCCACCACAGAGAGGATGCCTAGAAAAAGGTACATGGGCTGCTGCAGAGAAGGGTCCTTGTAGATGGTGACGATGATGAGGATATTTGCTCCAATTGCCAAGAGGTAGAGAAGAGCCAAGGGCAAGGACAGCCAGTGCTGCCAGCTGTGAATGCCTGGAAATCCCAGAAGGATGAATTCAGAGACCTGGGATTTGGAGCTATTGAAGGCTTTGAGAGATGCAGGCATGTTTTCCTATGAGAGAAAATGTATTTAGAAGTTGCTTTCTCTGAGTATATTTATCATTAAACATTATTTTGCAACTGTCTTCATATATTATAGTTTGGTGCCATAGTAAAATGAATTTGGCCATCCATCTCTTACCGTCTCTTCATATATTATAGTTTGGTGCTATAATAAAATGAATTTGGCCATCCATCTCTTACCATTTATTAAGTAATTATTTCTTAAAGAAATTCTATGATTTTAGAAGCAGAAAGAAAACTTAAAAGTCACAATTATTAGTATAGACTATCAAGGGGAATTTCAGCACAAATATAAAATCTTTATTTATATTGTCCTTCAGTATCTCACCACACAAACATGATTTTAATTTTTGTCAAAGGTTTATTTATATCTTCAGAAATTTTGTGGAATCCAGTGAATGCTTTGTTTTTCTTATATTTATTTAAATGATGGTTAAATCAGGTGTGTATTCTCTTATAACAATTGAATTTCTTAGAATTTGAAATTATGGGAAAGAATTCAGTTTTTCCACCATTTTACATTAATATTCCTATACCCTAAATGGTTTATATAACTTTCCAAAAGTTTGTCTTTATAAACTTCTAAAGATGTGCAAAAATAAATCATGTTTCATATTGAGGGAAAAATAGCTTTTTCTTAATATTCTATTTTCTGGACACTTCTGAAAAGGATCCAAAAGACAAACATAAATGGAATTAAATGAACACAGTTGAATTTTTCAATCTAAGTCATAATAGAGACATGTTTAGTATTTCGTAGCTGAATATAAGGGCATAAAATACAGGATTTAGTTTAAAACATTTTTTATTATTATGGTATGAACACAGTATTACATCTATCCTCATAAATTTGTTAATGCTGAATATAATATTCTAAATATAAGCACAATATTGTACTGAAGATCTCTAGAACTCATTCATCTCATATAAGTGAAATTTTATATTCATGCAACAGCAATTCTATCCTATTTCAGAAACAGAATTACTTCACCATAATATTGAAAAGCTGCTTAAAATGCTCAAAATCATTTTCTAAATCAGAATTATTATTTATCACTAAGTTCTGTTTTCCAAGTACTTTTTATTCTATATGGTTGTCCTAAAAGTTAAGTCTGAAACTAGCAAACCAGCCTACATTTCCCAGAAACAATTGCTTCTTTTTTGTCAGTTTGTTTCTTTTTCCTCACTCACATGCACTGTCTTTAGTATTATTGCTTCTATTACTGCCTGGAGCAATTGTTTCACGTTTTCCATGCTTCTTTCCTTCTTCCAGCAATGTAATATTTCAAAAATTAGTTGTCACTTGCTTAAAATAATTTACTTTTATATAAAGTCCCAACATCTTTATTATGAATAAGGCACTCTAAGATACAGCAAACTCAAGTAAGTTTTACCTCTTTAACTTTATTGTATTTTACCCTAAAAATACACATAATATTTGGTCTTTGCAAAATGTACTGATTTTTGCAAGTAATTTCATTCTCAATATTTTTTTCCATGGTGAAAACTATTTCTGGTTTATGAGCAAGAGAAAACCACAACTGCATCCTTATGTGCCAAAGGCTTAAAATGGTATCTTTAAAGTAGGATGCTAGAAATTTAATTATATTATCTTTGGGTTTATTGCTGATACAATTTTTGTTAAATAAAGAAAAATATCTGTGGTAAAATAAAATTATGGTGTCATCAACAAGAGGAGATTTTTATTCACAACTAGATGTGTTTCTCTGTAGATGTTTCTTGCTGCCTCTATCTTTGAACAGACACATACTTCCTAAAGATGGGATTATCTTTTGTTAATGGTGGATACAATTTGGATGAAGAGGAAAGTCATATAAATGTTTTTGCTATTTGTCTTATTTGTGCAAAATTGTAAAAATTATGTTATTAGTTTACTCTTATTATGAATGTACAGGAAAGGCTGGAGGTACTTGCATATATAATAACACCCAATTTCAGATATGTGTGCTCCCCACTAGGCCAGCTGTTTGCTACAATCCTTCTGAATCCTCCCAGAGAAAACTGAATTTGCTGTGTGGTGTACTGATATCCCTAGAAAGACAATAGCCCAAGTTATAACAGAAGGAATACCTAAACAAGTAAAAAAAAAAAATCATTAATAACAATTTTGCAATATATACAAAAAAAAGAAAAAGAAAAAGAAAATCATCTAAATATATCCATAAAAAAAACACAGTGAACCAAAGACAGGTCTCATAAACTGCTAATTTCTCTTTGGGCTTTCAGCTGAGGGTACTGACATGACTTCAGCACAATTATTTCTCCCATTAGTAACTTGGAAGTGTGTAAACCATTTCAGACCTGGGAAGGTCTGAAATTTTGGCCAACTCTTATTTATTACTTTATATCCTCATATCATGCAAACTTTTATCTTTGATAATTTCACATTTTCTTTTAAACTTTTTTCCTAGTTGATACATGTATGCTAAAGTTAAGAAGGGTCTGTTTGAGCTCACAAAAAGGAATTATTATAATATTTAGTATTTTTTAATTTAGTAGTTAGTAATTTTTGGGGGTTTTTGTTTGTTTATTTGTTTTATTTTTGCAATTTCTGGCTGGGGCTCGGTTGAACCCACCCCTCTGGTATATGGGGCCAGTGCCCTACTCCTTTGAGCCACAGGCACCACCCAGTAGTTAGTAACTTTTAATACTAAATTGTATTGACATAGAATGTGATTATGCTGTGCAAAGCAATTAATATGTTTAATCCTAAAGATAATCTGGCAGGTTTTTATAAACAAGGTAACTTCTCATCCACCATAAATGCCTGCCACTTTAAAGTTCTAGTCTCCACCTCCTTTTAAAGGCTCTCTAGATTTGTGTATCTGGGGCAGAAGGAAGGATCAATCTCTTTCTCATGCTGCTACCAAAACAACGTAAAGTTTAGGATGAGGCATCAAATGCTATAGGATTTAGCCAATGGAACAATGAGAAGGTTTAATACTTACTGTGGTTATGAGCAAAGACTTAAAATATTCCTGACGATTACAAATTTTCCTACCAGGAAAATACAGAACTTTTTGAGAAAGAAGCCTTCACATGAGATAAAAATTATTTTCTCATCGGAAATATAGCACAGATATTATGTTCTTCTGGAATTTATGAGGATCATCAACTCATTGGCCTAAGGAAAATAGATCTCCTTTGGAGATTTGAGATGAGAATGTCCCAGAGAGAAAGCTGAATTCCTAGGATGATAAATCCCAAGAGAAGAGAGAGCAGATCATAGCGGAGTTACGGTGCCTATTAATATATTTGAAGAATCTACATAAACAAAATAATCTTACTTTATTGAATGAAGATAGGATTCAAATGTGTTATAAACTTTATTTTATTTTATTTGTATAAATTTATGAAATACAAATATAATTTTGTTATATGCATACATTGCATAGTGGTGAAATCAAAATTGTTAAGGTATCCATCACTTCAATAATGTATATTGTACCCATTAAGTAGTTTCTCATCATCATCCACATCCTTCCATCACCATTATCATTCCCATCCCCTCCACTTAATCAATTCAAAAGCTAAGTCTTCACTATCCATTATTCTACACCTTGTGTCCATCGTGTACACATTATTTAGCTCCTGCTTATAAGCAAGAAGATGCATATTTGCCTTTTTCTGCCTGAGTTGTTTCATTAAAGATAATGGCCTCCTCTTCCACCCATGTTGTTGCAAATGGCTTGATTTCATTTTACTATGACTGAATAGTTCTCTGTTTTATATATTTACCACATTTTCTTTAACTGATCATCTGTTAATAGATGTTTAGGTTGATTCCCAATCTTTGCTTTTGTAAACAATGCTTGAATAAACGCAATGGTACAGGTATATTTTTTATATGATTTTTTTTTTCTTTTGGGAAAATACCCAGTAGTAGGACAGCTGGATCAAATAGTAGTTCTATTTTTAGTTTTTTGAGAAATATCCATAATAATTTTCATAGATGTGATATTAATTTACATTACTATCAGTAGCATTATAAAAGAGTTCCCTTTACTCCACACCATCTCCACCTAACTTTTTTTATCACTTTAAAAATTCTCATTCTGACTAGTGCAAAATGAAATCTCATGGGAGATTTAACTTGCGTTTCACTAAGATTAATCATGTTGAGCATTTTTCCATATTTCTGTTGACCATTTGTACGTCTTCTTTTGAAAAAAATATCTCTTCTTGTCTTTTGCTCATTATTTAATGTGATGATTCGGGGGTGGGGGGGTTGTTGAGTTGTTTGAGTTCTTTGTAAATTGTGGATGTCATCCCCTGTTGGATGCACAATTTGCAAACATTTTCTCCCATTCTGCAGGCTGTCTGTTCATTACATTGATTTTCTTTTTCCTATGAAGAAGTTTTTTAGTTTTGTTACAGTTGTCTATTTTTTGTTTCCATTGTATTTGCTTTTGTGGTTTTCATCATGAATTCTTTGCGTAGCCCACTGTCTAGAAGAGACTTTATTTCTGGGTTGTCTATTCTGTTCCACTGATGTATGTGTCTATTTTTATACAAGTATCATGTGTTTTTGGTTTCTACACCTTTGTAATATCATTTCATGTCAGGTAATACGATGCTTCCAGCTTGGTTCTATTTGCTCCAGATGCTTTAGCAACTTGGGCTATTTTTTGGTTCCAAAAAAATGTTAGGGTAGTTTGTTTTTTTTTTTTTTTTTTTTCTAGTTCTTTAAAAAAATGACATTGATATTTTTATATTCAATTGCATTGAATCTTTAGATTTCATTGAACAGTATGGTCAATTTTTAAATAATAATCCTTCCGATCCATGAGCATGGATGTTTTTCTAATTTTTGTGCCATATGAAATTTCTTTCATCAATATTTTGTAGTTTTACCTATGACTGAATGATGTGTGGTAATTTGCAGCAGTTTTTTTATTTTTTTGAGAAGTTGGCACATTTCATCTATGATGTCAAATTCATTAAAGTTGGTCATTGTATTCCCCAACTATTCTTTAACATCCATAGAGTCTTCCATGATATCTATGGTGTCATTCTTCGTATAGGCAATTTGTTTCTTCTTTTTTTACATATAATTTAGAATTTGTAGATTTTGCTGATATTTTCAAAGAAACAGGAGCGTTATATTATTGTCTTCTTTTTTTTCTGTTTTCGATTTTACTGATTTCACACTTATTATTATTTCTTTTCCTCTTTTCCTGTTTTTGGGTTTATATTATGAATACTTTCCTAGATTCTTGAACAGAGGCTTAGATTATTGATTTAAGACTTTTTCTAATATAAGAATTTAATTCTACGGCTTTCCTCTCATGAGTATTTTAGCAATGTCCCATACATTTTGATATGTTGAAATTTCTTTTTTTTTAAATATAATATATATTTTTAAATTTCTCTTTTGGATTTTTCTTTGACCCAGGGATAATTTAGATATGTATTGATAAGTTTCTAAGTAATTGAAGATTTTCATGTTTTTTTAAACTAATTTATAGTTTGGTTTTATTCTGTTTGAAAGTGTAGTCTACATGCTTAAAATTATATAAAATATTTATTTCTTTTATTGCGAGGTTACATCTATCTTCGTACATGCTGTACAGGCACTTGAAAAGAAAGTATTTTCCACTTTTGGTGATTAGTGTGTTCTTTAAATGTGTTTTAGATTGTGTTGATTGCAGATGTTCTTGGATTCTACATTTTTGCTAAATTTTGGTACAATCATTGACCTTCATCCTCACTAATCATTATATTTTAAACGAATCTTACAAACATCATATACATATAGGCTCGAGTGTTTGGTCCACCAGATGATCTCTATCTTTTAATTATTATAGTTAGAAACTTAATATTAAGTATTAATAATTTAAGTATTGTATGTCAGAAGCTGATCCTAAAGCGTTACATTAGATATGTTTACTTTTTATTGATATGTTAGAGCTTAAGGCTAACAATTGTTTTCTTTTTTTTCTGATTTTTCTTATTTTGTTTCTTCTAATTTCTCTGGGTTACTGAACATCTTTTAGAATTCTATTTTATAGAGGTCATCTACAGCAAACCCACAGCCAATATTGTATTGAATGGAGTTAAATTGAAACCATTCCCACTTAGATCAGGAACCAAGCAAGGCTGCCCATTATCTCCATTGCTCTTCAACATTGTAATGGAAGTTTTAGCCATTGCAATTAGGGAAGAAAAGGCAATAAATGGTATCCACATAGGAGCAGAAGAGATCAAACTCTCACTCTTCGCAGACGATATGATTGTATATCTGGAAAACACCAGGGTTTCTACCGTGAAGCTCTTAGAAGTGATCAAGCAATACAGTAAGTTATCAGGCTACAAAATCAACACTCATAAATCAGTAGCTTTTTTATACACTAATAACAACCAAGCTGAAAAAATAGTCAAAGATTCCATTCCTTTCACAGTAGCACCAAAGAAGTCGAAATATTTGGGAGTCTACCTAACGAAGGAAGTGAAGGATCTTTATAAAGAGAACTATGAAACTCTAAGAAAAGAAATCACTGAACATGTCAACAAATGGAAAATCATACCTTGTTCATGGTTGGGAAGAATCAATATTGTCAAAATGTCCATACTTCCCAAAGCAATATACAATTTCAATGCAATGCCTATTAAAGCTCCACTGTCATATTTTAAAGACCTTGAAAAAATACTGCTTCGTTTTATGTGGAATCAGAAAAAACCTCGAATAGCCAAGACATTACTTACAAATAAAAACAAAGCAGGAGGGATCATGCTACCAGACCTGAGACTGTACTATAAATCAATAGTGATCAAAACAGCATGGTACTGGCACAAAAACAGAGA
>CAUYRH010113731.1:0-19765 GCA_963574655.1 Perodicticus potto | reverse complement strand
GCAGCCGTGCCCGTCGCAATAAACCAGCGGGTTCTCGGCCCAGCCTCTCTCGTCTGAGCAAACGCAACAGCCTCCAATCATCTCCTTCATACTATGGGAGACCTCGTCCTCCAGTGACACGGGCCGGTCGCTAGAGACCATCTAAGAGGGAGTTGGGGGGACCATTAAAAAACACATGCAAGCCAATTAGTGCGCCCCCCGCACCCCTCTCCCTCCCGGCGTCTCCCATCCCGCCCGCCGCTCGGCCGCTCGCTCACTCGGGCTTTGCCGCTCAGTCACTCACGTTCCGCACAGGAGTCAGGAGCCATGTCCTTGCTGACTCCCCCCACCTCCCCTCCACCGCCTCCTCCGCCTCCTCCTCCTCGTCGTCTTCCCTCCCCACCTCCACCCGGCCGCTAACGCGGGCGGCCAGAGAGGGCACACATAATCAAGCAGGCCTCCGCACAGGCGCACTGGGGGGCTCCCGCTGGGCCGGGGCAGCGAGGGAGGGGACGAGAGCTGCGCTTCCTCTTCTGAGCGTCACTCGGCGTGCGCGCCCGCCCTGCGGCCGGCGTCAGGGAAGAGGCCCGGGAGAGACGAGGCCTGCGTGCGCGCCGCCGCGTCCGCTCGGCCACCCTGGCCTATCTCCCGGGCCCCTTCCCCGCCCCCGCGCCGCTCGCCGCCGCCGAGGTGTGTCAGCGGGTGTGGGCCCGGAGACTCGGCGACGCGCTAAGGCCAGAACGAGCCAACGGGAGGGCTCGGGAGCGCGCACGCGGGGCGTGGGTGGGGACGGTGGGGCCGCCCTGTGCGGCGCGGGCCGCGCGTGCACTTTGCGAAGGGGCCTCGGAGGTGTGGGGAGGCGGGCGCCTAGGTCCGAGAGGAGGATTACTCCGAGTACCAGAGGGGACGCCCCCGGGGCATCTCCCTGCTCTGGCAACCTACCTGAAGGCCTTCTCTAGAGCTGGCCCGTGAGTAACAAGAGTCGGGCGAGTGTGCCAGCTCCCATGAAGGGTGTAATGAAGCATGGCTTCCTGCAGTTGGCCGCGCTAACGTCCCAGCGCTTCCGCAGCCTCTCCACCCATTAAATTCACATCCTGGACTCTTCCCAAAGTTCACCCGATGGAAGTGCTACTAGATCTGCCGCCCCTTTGTGCACTCCATTGGCCCCAGTGACAAACGAAGGTGCATCACAGACTGAAGGTCAAAAGCCTGCCTCAGGGTTGCATGAGAGAACACCAGGGCTACCCTCAGCTTGCTGTGTAGGGAGTACAAATGGTGGCTTATCAGGCATTAGCAATATAATGTGATGATCTGGAAGATGCAGTTGTCCCACGCTAAGGGGAAGAAGAAACCCAAGCTCCTGTGATCACCACAAGACAACACTAGAAGACAGGGGAGTCCAGTTTTGATTGACGATTCCTCTGAACTGGCTCTTTTCTCCAAATTCACTCTTGGAAATGTGAGGTCATTTAAAAGGGACAGAAAGATGGGAGCTCCCACCTCACATACAAATAGAAAACAGATTAGGCCTATCTGAATAGATTAATTAGCTGGATAGTGAGATGTTTTGAGCTGCAAAATCTAAAACTGTCGCCCTACCCCTTACCCGTCCCTGTTAAATCCAATATTAGTTTTAAGCAAAAAGTGTCTAATTATAAGTTTAGCTTGAAATAAAAATTACGTATAGGTTGTTTAAGTGACAAGCACAGTTACAAGGTGAATTCATGGCTTAAATACCTTCCAGGTACAGAATGGATGTTTACCAAAAATTAGCAATGTAATGTGATGATGTGGAAAATGCACTGTTAACAATGCTAGAGAATGAAGGAACCCAAGTTCTTCCAGTCAGTCGTCAAACAATAATATAATGGTTTAAGCTTTAAAAGCATTCCATGTTTTCATAAAGAAAAAGAAAAGGTAGCATGGTTGATTTCGCTATTTCAATTTTAATGGCTAGAAATCTATTAGAGAATGGTAACATACAATGCAGGCATATATAGCAAATATACTCAAAAGTTTTAAAAGCTAATTGATATATATACAGTAATGAGAATCACTAAAAGCATTACATTGGGAGAAAACATAACTAAAAACACATAAAAGTGAGAATTTTCATAATGCATTTTGAAAAGGTGACTGCCAGATTACATACTTTTGAAGTATTGAATTGTAAATTATTTTTTGGATTATGGCAATAATTAATAAATTTCTGGACATACAATTATATTTTTAAAATTTCTTTGAAATTTGTAAAACTAAAATGGCCTTCAAACAAAATTATACTCTTTTGTGCATCTTAACTATATATTTTATCTTTACTGGTAAACAAAACACCAGTTCAATATCCAATTCTTGCTTAATTGTAGAGCAATTTTGAGTTAAAATCAATGTGAAACTTCCCAAACACTGCAGCCAACCCATAATGCATTAAATAATTTGAAAATACATTTGTTTTATCTTTAATACATTTAGAGTTTAAGTTCTTGTGATAGAATTAATTTATATGCAAAGAAGTATAGATATCTTACCATATTCTGTAATACTTCAAAGAATTGTTAAGTAAACACTTGATATGACTGCTTCCAAAAAACAAACAAACAAAAAAAGTTCATTATTTGTAAGAGGTTTTTGAAATTTAAAAGCTTAGGGAAAATACATCATTTAATAACAGGTCTATATATAAATAGTATCTGAAACAGAAATTTTGTTAAAGATGTATGCATAAATGTTAACAAAATATAATTCAAATTTTTTAAAACTGATTTTTAACAAGTTGAGTATGAAAATTATAAGAAAATAACATAATGAGTGTAAATAGCTTGTTTTCATTTTAACTCACTTGCTAAATACCAAACTTTCTCTTACACAGTTAAGTATATATATATTTTTAAGTATATTTCTGTAAAATATTAAGCTCAATGGAAGAATAACAGACAACATAGGAGTTCAAATATGTTTATTCTTTATTCATTTAGTAAATACCTATTGAACATTTATTGTGTGCCAGGGACAGTTTTGGATATAGGAAATACAGGAGTGAGAAAGTTGTATTTGTATTTGGTGACATATATATAAAAATATATTGGTGGCAATTGTATGATAATATACTGATTCTCATACCTAGGATAAAACTTATAACTGCCAGAATTGTTAAAGTTCAGGGAAGTTTTTACTATACACAAGTCATGTAAAAAAAAAAAAAATTACCATAGGATTTATAGAATTAACATCATAGAAAAGGATAATTTCAATCTTAAAGTGTTACCCTTTAAATCTTATTCCGTATTCTCAAAATATCCTTTGAAAACATGTATCTAGTATCCATAGCACAAAACAAAAGCGTGTTGTCTCTAATATTATCCTTCACATAAGAGCAGCTAAGTCAGTACTGGCTCCTCTCTCTAATCATCTGGAGCAAACCACAAAAAACTCAAGTGAAGTATTTTATGATATAACCTCTAACCCTACAATAATGGGAAAATGTATTTTTGCTCTATGGGTAATATATCTTCTTATAATATTCTTTATTCTTTAAGCTATGCACCAAATTGTTGTATTTGCTTTTTTATAATCATTTATGTACGTAGATACTATGAAAGAAATATTTAAGATCACATTTGTTTCATAGATTAGGACTATTTATATTTATCTCCTGTTTAAAGTTTTATTTGCCTTCTATCTGTGCATATTATATTTAGTCTGTTATACCCATTGTTGAGTTATATTTCTATAATGAGTTACAGAAAGTGAGGTCTATTTCTATGTCTGTATATGAGGTATATTTCTATCATGTTAAGACTGGGTGGATATACTTTCCTTAATTCAGATTCCTAAATTGCACAAGCCGTTAAAAATTCTATATTGGCTCTAATACTAAGTTTTTTAAACAAAAAAGCAATTAGAATTCATCGATCTACTAACCTTCACTGGAAACCATAATTTTGTTTCTAAATAAATTATTTGGAAAACTTGAAAAGGCAATTTCTTATGATCTGAACAGACTTTCAGATATATCCTCTCTCTTTTACATAAAGGAACTTCTGAATAAAATTTTGTTTTGCTTTTTGGTGTCTAGGAGTTAACCTTTCATGTGAAAAGTTTATTATGTGCCATATATTTATGCTAGTATGATTAAAGTACCTGTTCTATTTCTGAAACTAGTTTTGTTATTTATCTGACCATGGTGAGTATTTTGTCTTTATAGATGCAGTCTCACAGCTGTATCATGGAGTACTATTCAAAATTTCACGTGAAAGTATTCTTTGCAATTATGTTTTGGGTTGAGATTCTGTTAATGACTTTTGAAAAATTTCATTTAATAAAACATGTTAACTTTACTAAGTGCTTTTTTTTTAAGTCACCGTAGCACCTAGCAAGTGTCTTACACATAGTAGGTCCACAGTAAATGTTTGTTGACTGCATTGTGTTCGTGTATAAAAGCTATTTGCAGTCAGAACTTTATTCTTCAGAGTAAATCAAGACTTGAAGTATACTTGAACTAAATTTCTAAGCAATGATTAATAGAAATTTTCAGATATATTAGTTTATTGAAGATTTTTAATTGCTAAAATTAATATAGGTGAAGATTTTTTACTTACCAGGTAGTTTAGAATCATCTATATTTAAATACCCCTCAATGTTAACCACCTTTTCATGTAAAAGTCGTCGTTTTTATTACAAAATAGGCTCTAACTAAAAATCAATCATAATTAATATTATTGTTAGATATACTTGGTTTTTTGAAAGTTTAGTTAGGTAATTCTGAAATTTAAATTGAATGTAATCCAGATTAAAAATCTTTTTAAGAATCAAGGTCTAATATTTACTTTAAAGGGTTTAGTTTGGTGAATCTTGTGATTGGCTTCAGAGCTATTCCTTTTACTATAAAAATTGATATTAATTGGCTGTATTTACATTTTTAAGGTAAAATACCATGTAATTACCAATAGAAAAATACTACTTCTAGGATGACTTTAGATCTTCTAGGTGTTACATAAACCTCATAATGTTTCAAAGTAATTCATTTTGTTCCATGATGCCAAAGTACTGAAGGGCATTATACTTTGCCTTTTTGGATATCATCAATATAGTATAGGAATAGTAGTATAAGGCCTATTCTCATTTTTCACTGACACTGAAAATCTGCATCTCTCTTATAATTAAAGTGTGATTAAGGTGACATATGTAGGTGTCTATTTATAAGAGACAGTAAGATTAAGTGAAAAGATTCTGGACATGGAAAAGAGGAAAATCAGTTTTTGAAATGGAAGAAAACCATTAAAGAAATGACACATACCTTGGACTAAAATAAAGTAAGAAATTAGCCCGAATTACTAAATACTATTAGGACCGAAAAAGGTCACTTTTAAAGATTTAAATGTTTTCCTCTCCCAAAGGGGCCACTGCTTACCAATTCCAGAAACAAGTCCAAGAATATGTTAATTAAGTGCATTGTGTCCCAGAAAGAATGAGGTTGACAAATTCATTTTTTCACTCCTTCAATTAATAAACTGTGTGTCTAGTACATCTTAGATTTTTCAAATCTATAATGTGTATATTTACCTCTTGGAATTGTACAGTAACAGTGCCAAGGACTAACATGACCCCATAGGGTGAATCTTATGAAGCTTAACATTCCTGGCGAATTAAACACACAAACCCCGGATCACTTTTTTCTGAGTCTTACTTTACTGTAGCGCTTGAGAACCAGAATGTAGGTAATTTTTAAATGATAGCACTTCACCCCAATTAAAAAAGCAATGATCGATGGTGCAAGCAGAACTGGAAAATATGACATAAAATTAAAGAAAGGTATCACAAAGACTAACCAGGAATACTACACGTCCCTCGCCATCCCCACCCCCATTCATGCCCTTTTTTCCGCCCATTTGTTGTTTTTCTCACAAGTATATCACGACTTCTAACAGATTTTTTTTTTAATTTAAATGAAACAAAAATACCAGAAACAGTAAAAGATGTAAAAAGATTCACCATCTACTAGCAACTATGGAACAGATGAACTTGTAACACTATTCTAAATATCCAAAGACTTATAAATAAAAAATGTAAATTGATGGGTGGGAACTGTAGGAGGATGAGTGTGGAACGAATGAATAGATTAAAAATTCTCAATTTTCAACACCGATTTTTTTCTGTTCCAACTTTTCTATAGGTATGCCTCAAATGACTTCTTACACAAGAATTTCTCTCTATACCTTGAAATAACTAAATGATTACCGTAGGGAAATGCAAGTTTAGAAAGAAGACCCGTAAAATGAAAGTGTTAAAATGCAAACAACTTCTATAGTATTGCAAATGCAAAATCACCATCGCTACCCTTTAACTGACTCTTAAGGGGTCTTTTCAAACAGATCCTATTTATGAACATCATCTGTTAACTTCTTTCTTGTAATTCAAAACTCTTGTCAAATGATGTTTTCATGATGACGTGTAAATATAATATTCCATTAGAGATCAATTCTAATTGGTTTTTAAAAATCCACCTTGGGAAACAGTGCTGCATAATACACAGACTAGTAATGAGTATTTCAGAAGGAATTTCCGCAAAGTCTATTATAAATCTAAGTTGAAATTACTCTCTTGCCCTAGTAAGGTTTGGACCACGGGATTGAAATCACTTCTTCACGAGCTTTTACACACGATGACTTTGGTCTTGTCTACAAGACTTGCAAGCACTTGTTGGTAATCTTCATTTTTTAAAACGGTGACGTTTGCCAGGAATATTTTCCCCCCACATACATCACAAAGGAAAACAGGCAGAGTTTCGGAGATGGGCTGCAAAAATTTGTTTCCAAAACATGGTTTAAAAGCAAATGAAACGTTTTTCCCTTTTGAAATTCACTGTTAATTCTGAAAATGCATTGCACGTTAAGAAAGCAAGCCTGTTTTTGTTAGGGCTAGCTCAGCCCTTCCTTTGGAAACTAGACTTCTTGTGTACAAAGAAGAGCTGACTACAAATAACAAATTGGGACAGTGAAACATGCTTTTCCGAACTCTTTTAAATCTTGACATTCATTTTCAAATCCACACGTTTGGAGAGATTTCTAGAGTCATATAATCTGCTCTAACTTTCCAGATCAAGAATAAAAATTGTCCCCATTTGTCTCTTATCTAGTTATCACTTTATAAACATATAGACGCTGCTTTCCTTTTTCTTTTAGCGCGTGAGCTGCAGGCTCGCCCAGCTTCCTTCAATTTCGCGGCACGTTGTAAAGGCTGCTTCCTACGAGGTCTTTAGCTGGGAAGCCCTTGCTGGCCGAGATCTTAAAACTTGCCGTGTGAAGCCCACTCCGCCGGAGCTCCGGAGTTGGGGGCGGCGCGGGCAGGGACCCGGTTGGGCCGCAAAGCCCCTCCCTGGGTCACGACTCGCTCGCCGAGCAGCAGCGCCGGGGACGAACAATGCCGGGTCCCGCTTCCTCCGCCGCGCCGGCCGCGCGCCCGGCCCCCGCCCACCCGGGCCCTCCGCGGCCGAGTCATCGCGCTAGCCCGGCCCGCGGCGCCTTCCTCCTGCGATGCGACCCGGTGCTCTCCCCGCCGCCCGCGCGCCCGCTCCCGCCTCCCGGCCTGGCCGGCTGTCCTGCCCCGACTCCGACCTCCAGCGCTTCCTCGCGCCACTCCTGCTTTCCCCGCGGCCTCCTTCCTGTATTTTGTGAACGTATTTTTTACAGTTTCCCCCGTTTTTTCCAAAAGTGGCCGAGAAGTCTTGCTTCTATCTTAACGTTGATTTGCTATTTCCCTCCAGAAAAGATTCTTCAGGAAACCCCAAATCTAGAAGGAAATACAGCTAATCCAAGAAAACCTTTAACCCTAAAGATACCCTACATTAAAAAAAAAAAAAAATCTTTTAACACAAGTATGTCGTCGAAAACCGACCAAAAAAAAAAAAGAAAAGAAACCTATCCCTTCCCTCTTTATTTCCTCCTTTAAATACTGTTATTTTAAACTCTCCATCCAATGCCCCCTGACAGGAGAGCACAGAATGTGTCCGGCAGCACGCAGCAAATCTGAGGTTTTTATCTTACGCCTCCTGGGACGGGAAAAAAAGTGGAACGAGGACGAGGGAGCTTCCAGGGCAGAAAAGCAACACAATTCGCTGGGGACGCCGCCGAGCCGGGCGGGGGACCTGCGGGCTCAGGGCCCGGGTGCTGGTCCGCGGAGAGGAGGAGGTTTAAATAGCGGGGGCTGGAAGGGCGGTGGGTCGGCGCATGACGATACTTTGGGAGGAAGGATGGGGCAGCGGCGGAGTTGACTTGGCTTTCTCATCCCCCCACCCCCAGGAAAAAAAGAAAGTTAGAGGGAGGCGGAGAGGAGAACGGCCATCCCCATTTCCTCCCCACTAGTGCGCGGAAGGGCTGGGGCTGCCGCGGGCAGGGAGAGGGCGCGGGACAAGGCGGACCAATAGCAGTCAACAGGTCCGGGCCTCGGCAGGGCGGCGGGGACGCTGGGTCCCCTCCCCTCGGCTCCCCTGCCCTCCCCTCCCCCGCAGCCCGGGCTCAGCAGGGGAGGCTGGGCTCTGCACTCGGCGCCCCTCCCGGCCCAGCCGCGGCCGCCTCCGCCCGGGCTCTCGCGGTGGGGGCGGGGCGGGAGTTCCCCGCCGGAGAATCCTCCCCCGGGGCTGGCGGCGCGGGGGGAGGGGATGGAAAGCGGGGAATGGAGGATTAGGAGGGACTCGAGCTCGGCACGAGCGCGGCCCGCGCGAGGGATCCTGGGTAAAAAGTGGCCGCGCGGCACCGGGAGAGCGCGGAGAGGAGCCGGGGTCAGAGGTCAGAGCCCTGGAGCCCGGCGCGCAGAGCCCCCCACGTGAACGCAGCGAGCAGGAGGAACCTTTTTGTTTTCGACCGCGCCAGCATGCTCCCCTGTTGACCGAGCTGCTTTTCCCGGCTGCTAGCGAGGGCAGCTCCAGCGCGGATCTCCTAACCCCACCCCCCTTCCGCCGCTACCACACATCCCAACTCACCCCTTCCCGTCCACTCTCTTCCCAGCCCCCAGTACAGGGCTTGCAATAACGCAGTAAATTTACTTTAACAACAAGTGGGGGTGGTAGCATTTACTCCTCCCTCTCTTCTCTCCTCCCCCTCCTATTGCTGCGGCTCTTGACACTACTACAAACCAGGACTATAAACATAAACATGTGTCACTGTAACAGGGCAGGTAATATACGGATTTTGAGGTGGGATGGGGTGGAGGGGGGCTTGGTCGCCGCTTGGAGGGCAGTAAAAGACCGCGTTTCACGTGCTGGACGGCTTTGTGGGCTCCCCCCACACCGATCCATTTATATAATGCCGACGGCGCTCGGTCCCTGATTCAGCCACACATAACCCACAAAGGCAGACTTGCCTAGAACCACTGTACCCCAAAGCAAATACGTTTAAATCCAAATTCCTCTCCTGTCCCGCTTACCGCTGCCATCTCTGGTATTAGCAAACAGTAACATCAACATTTGAATTTCCTTTCCTTTTTAAAAATTCTCTTCCATATAGCAATAGAAATCATCTTTTCGACCTAAATAGTACATCGTTCTCTTCCCACGGACAATCCTTACACATTGAAGGGCAGAAACGCCTTCAAACAGCAAGAAAGGAAATTTGAATTAACTGAATTAGAAATCTGGTATGCAAAGCTTATTTCTTGGGCTTTGCCTGTATGCATTTAGCACAACTTCTGTGGCGCGGTGGGGAGTTGCCACGCCAAGCCTTTATTATTATTTAGTCTGTATTTACAGTGTCTCTCAACTTTTTTCTCATTCTTAGTTCAACAAGCCTAGCAACCACTACTTAAGGTAGAGTAAAGCGAATCCCCTTCCAAGCTTTTTGGCTAGAAACAGAGGGAAATACAGAAAATGTTCAGAAGGAGAAGTGGTTCCCTTTGTTCTTTCATTGTTTCTCTATGAACTGGTGGCTACAAGGACAAACACTTACCTTCTCTTCTTTCTGCTCCAAAAACCAGACGTTCCCATCAGCCTTAAAATACACAATCCACCTTGAAAGTAACTACGAATGTCGGGAGAGTTTGTATTCCATTCTTTTTCGTTCTCTGCCCTCTTTTAGCGTAGGATTAAGTTGCCGAGCACGTTGCTGCAAGCTGTAGCCCCCCGCCTTAGTGAATCGGTCACGTTTAGGACCCTCTAAGTCCATCCTAATTCTGCCAGTAGACTTGAGGGCAGTGGAAGCTCTAAACTTTCAAAAGGAAAGGGGCCTGTAACTCTCCAGAAAACTTGCAAATACCCTGAAAATTTTTACCGTTGTGTTTTTGTACCACATCACCAAATAGTATTTGCCAATAAATATTAGGTATTTCTTCGAGAAAAGTATTTTTTTAAGTTTATATTTAGCAGTGCGCTTACTTAGACAGATGGAGTAAAAGACAGGTTTGTATCGGCATTTAACGGTATGAGTGCCTTTTCCATAACGTTTGTTGTGCCATGTGTTTTTTTAAAACACAAACAAAATATCACTACAACTGAGAAGAGTAAGAAATAGATGTTTGCATTAAAATGTTGTAGAATGGCTTAAAAAGAGACATTTACTTGAAATTTATTAGTGTAAAAATTGGCCTCAGAAGCAAAAAGTAAGATTTTCAAAGTTAAAAGACTTAATTTTCACTCTATGATTCCAAAATCAAAAAGCAGATTTTCTGGTTAGTATGTAATACTGTCAGTGTTTGGTGCCCAGCTGGATGGGCATTAGTCCCCAAACCTTGTTTAAATGTGATTATGATGTGATTTGCTGATGCCGTGAATATGAACTGATACTTGTGTGTCCATAAATTCTAGCTTGTGATTTTTTTGATCTCCCGCTTTTTTGTGTATTCCCAGTAGCTGCAGCAGGAGAAGACAGTGATTGGCTCCAGTGCTCCTAGAAGGATTTGGGCTGAAGCCAGGGGAACAGAACCAGAGGATTCCCGTTCCAGAGACCATCAGGCTCCTCATGTCTTGTCTTTCCTCTCTCCTCTCATGGGTGCTCAGGATTTCAGTATGGCTGCAGCACCCTATAGGTAGGCCTCAGGACTTAGTGTCATCACTTCAGTTTCCACACATTTGGCCCTTGTGTGAAATAAACAAAAACGTGGGCTACCCAAATAAATTGTGGTTCTTGATATTTGTGTATTATTTAATACATGGAGATTGAACTCCACTTCCTCTGATTTCTTTTTTCTTCTACATTCAAGATCAATTGTGAAAGGCCCTTGTGTCTCATAGGAAAATATTGCAACAAAACAAGATAATTGGGGGGAAAGGCAGTTGCAGTAGGAAAAGTGGCTTTTCTTTGATAGCATTTAATTGGAATTAAAAGATTCTTGAGCTGTAAACATTCTTTATTTATTCAGCACACATAAGCAGGCATTGTTTTATCACCATCATAATTATGGTGTCCTTTAAACTGGCTGATAGCAGGAAAGATAAGGGAATGTGCCTGCAGATTCAGATCAAGTCTCACTCCTTTCTTTCTTTACCTCCCCCCCCCATTCCTTCTTTGGTCACTAGGGTCCCCCATAGCCCTTGAGATGAGAAGAGCAGGAAGATTGTGGCCTAACCATTTCTTACATCATGAAAGTGATTTGTACCACACTCTAATTTGATGCTATCCATAACCTCCTTGTCTCCTATGTTTAGAACTGCTTTTTAGCTTGCAATATGTATTATCTGAAGAGTTGCCTACTGCTCACCTGTATAAATTCTCATCCACTAGGGTTTGTTGCTTTACTTTTGTCTAATTTAGAAAGCACACTCTTAGGGCTTTTTTAGAACAAAGCCTCACAAAACCCCTTTACCTCCAAGGATTTGCAAATTTATAAAGGCTGCATTGAATTCAAGATGGGTCAGGGGGCAAAAAAAGGGTAGAAGGTCACTGCATTTTGATTATGGGTCAGTAGACAACATGGCATATACTCTGTGTCCCAAACTTCTGTTAAAAGACAGGATTTTTAAATGCCTAAGAACAGAAGGATGGTCCCTTTTGGAGACTTGCCTTGATTTGTTTGGATGAAACAAAAAGAAAAAATGTTAAGGAAAATATACTAAGTTATAACTTAAGAGTTTGTTCCTCAATTTAGCCATTTTCTCCTTCTCTATTTCCATTTTCCCTCCCAAAAAACAGAAGAGGTGTGTTATTAGATACATTTAGCTAAAAAACTATTGAGATTTTATCATCCTCTATCCTCAACTAATTCAGCCTTATGAGACTTTATTTTTACTTTATGTTGTAAGTATTATGGTTAGTTACTTTTAGTTAGTGCAAGGGGCTTCCTTTATTCTTTTAACCAGGATACTGACATTGTTGAGTCCTTTGTGATGTTCCTTACTCTTTTCTGTCTGAATTCACTTTGAACAAAATGTGCCCAGCAATCATTAAAACAAATGTATATGGTTAAGAGTTGGGGGGGTGGTCCTCATTTAAATTATGTATGTATGGGTGAGAGCTTGGAAGGAAAAGGATTATTTTAAGGCTCTTCAATACTTTAATTATATGACAGTTGTAGTGTAGAAATGCAAAAGTACTCTTAGGTTTTCCTTCAGGTTTTCAAAAGAACTTTCCCCATTAGTAAACTACTCCTGCAAATTGCTATTGCATTTCCCAGCTAACCATTTAAAAGACTGTAAATGCCGTGTGCATTACTTCGCTCCAGAGGAAAGAGGTCAGATTGAATTGCAATGGTATTTAAACATAAAATACAGTGAAAATAAATCAAAATAGAGCATGTAAAGGTAAATCTAACACATTCATATGGAATGAGTAAAGACAAATATGTTCATATTTTTATACCCCATCACTTTAAAAACTGAAAGTGCTGATTTTTTACAATAAATGCAGAAGTGAACATTAAGAATATATTTCAATCTGTATTTGCTACAGAGGATATTCCTTTGGCAAACAGCTTGGTTTTCAAAGCTAAAATACTTTCTAAGATAGTATGTAGATTATGCATTCCTCACTGAGTAAATAATTACATTTAATTAACAAACTCACTGCATATCATATATATGCCTAAATTCAAAATCAGTCCCTGGACCAAGAGAAGAATATACACAAAAATGTTAATTCGGGTGTATCCACATTTGCACGTGCATTTGAGAAACATAGAAGTTGATTTACATCTTTTCTTTAAAAAGAATTTGAATACTATCCATCTGAGTTGGGTCCATCTTTATAGAGGCAGCTGACATGGTCAACAAATTTATCAAAGAAATCTCCTGGCTTTTGAAGAATAGTACTTTATACATCTGGATCTGCACATCCAGGCAAAGTAAGTAAATTATTGCATAACTTTAAGCATAATTGATAACAGACACCTTTAATTTTTCATTCCCATTCTTTTGGCCAGCTTTCGCATTAATAATCTAAGCCATAAATGTTGGTAGCTATTGATCGAAATCCCTGGTGTGCATGCAAATCCATCTTAAAGTCCCCTGCCTTTCATGTGTGAGCGCTCAGGGGCCTCTCCTAGATCTTTTTATCGGGATCGACCCCCAATGTGCCTGGAGAAGACCCCGGATATGCAACGTGTGCTGATGGCCCCAAGAAAGCTGTCTGTCACATTCTGTGTGTTTGTGTGTGTGTTCGTGCGCTCATGTGCACACGCAAGCGAGAGTTCTCGAGCTTTAACACACACAATGATGGGGAAGTTAAAGGAACAAAAGAATGTATTAGACAAGAAGAAAGATGCGTAATAGGAGTATTAAAAATATGTAAGTATAAAGGTATCTGAGAGCATATACAGAGATACTCACTAAATAGTACAGATACACTTCCCCAATCCCCTGCCCTTTATCTTTTTCTGTTTGACCCAACATATTATATCTTTATTAAAAAAAAAAAAAAAACTTAATATGCTACTAGTTTTCAAAACCATCTATTTTGCCAGTATTTGAAAGGTGGAAAGAAAGGGAGAGGAAAAGGAGGTAATTTTGAAATACTCACTAAATCATGTTGCTTATGTTCAGAAGGACAGAGAGAGAGAGAGAGAGAGAGAGTGTGTGTGTGTGTGTGTGTGTGTGTGTGTGTGTAAATCTTGACAAGAATGGAGAACAACTAAAACTACCTGGGGGGAAAAAGGACGCTCTAGCCAACCTTTTGTACTGTCTTCTCAAAGGCTTTTTCTGAGTTTACTATTTCTTGGCTGACTCTTCGGTCTAAATCTAAAAGCTGGGGGAGGGGAATGGGCGGGGGTGGGGGTGGGAGGAAGAAGGCTGGCAGTACTATATAAGTGCATCAGGAGGAATTTTTAAAACATTATTGTTGCGGGCAATAGAAAGACTCTGGCCATTCTACTTTAAAAAACAAACACCAGCATCTGCTTTTCCTGGAAACTTCGCTTTCTCCTTAAACCTTGTGCATTTTGCCTCCTGTGAAAGTGAAAGAGAAAAACGCGGTGTGATAGATCCAGATGCAAAAGAAAGCCAACTCGGCGGATGGTATTAGCTGTGACGAGGCATTGTTCATTGCTGCCTCTCGGTTACGTTTAAAGCCTGAAATATCACGAGATCCATTCAATGATCCTTCTCTCATTCAAGGGACAAAAATGTAATTTGCTGTAGCTCTGATTTCTTGGATGGAAATGCTAGCCTTAGATTTCAAAGGCAAGAACTAGACATCGCGGTTTGTACACACATTGATTAAGTTGAAGAGCGGTGATTACATCTGCGCTGAGTGCAACAGTAGTCCAGGGCTGACTTTTCAAATCCCAACCTCCTGAGTTACAGACTCTCTTAAATAGACTTCCTTAATTTCCGGATGCACTTCTTGAAATTCCCAATTCTCTTCAAAATTCCTGGGAAATAGCAAAGGAGGTGACGGTGGGGGTGGGGAACCGTGGCGGAGATTTCATCTTGTCAAGCAAACTACCTTTTTGTATGTCTGATTCCTCTGTTTTTATCCTTTTTTCCCTTTTTTCAAGCCATACCTGTCCGTGCTAGCCATATCAGAGCAGAGGAAGCTGGAACTTTTGAATGTGAAGAAAGAAATTATTGTACAATCTTTCGCAGGCTCAGAAATATCCGTTTATTCTTTTAATCATGCGGGCGTGTCTATTTTTGGAGGTGCAAGGAAACGTATAAATGCTTGAGTTGCATTTATGTTGTATTTGCAAACATCGAAACAGTTAAGAGGATTTTTGCCGAATTTTGCAACGCAGCCAACAAACCGCCTTGGGATCGTGGTAATACAACTGGGAAGACCCTTGCTCTCATTTGGCAATATTTTGGATATCCTTGAAAACGACACCAAAATATGCCTTAATTTGACAAAGAAGAGGTTAAACCGCATTGCTATTCATCTAAAGTGATTTTGTTAGAGCAGATGCTTGGCTTTCATGGAAAAACTGTAGAAGATTTACCTAAACTACCAACCAAAGCGTCATAGACCACTGAAATAGCCTGCATTGTACATCAGCACTTTCTTTTCATCGTTATTACGTAAAACCTCTGGAAGCACCTTGGGCAAATGACATTTTCTCTGCTGCAGAAGGAAGAAATCTGCTCCCTGGAATTCTGACTTGTCGTGAACAGGACCCTGGCAAAGGCTGTGCTAGGAACTCTAGGACGATCCAGCTCAGTTAATTGTGAAAAGTGTACTCATTTATGGCTTATCTATGCTTTGTTATGGCTCTGACGTGAAAATTCCACCTCCCCAGCCCACCCCCCAGCAGAGAACCGAAATCCAGTTGAATTGTTACAGTGTTTCCGAAGCTGAAACCTTGAACTGCTTCTTGGTCAAATAACTTTGTTTCTGGTTGTAAAAAGACATTTTTTTAGGGGGGGAGGATAATCCAGAGAAATTCCAAAGGTAAGTGTGTATTGGGGTGCTTCACGGCGCCGGTTAAACTTTGGAGCTCCCAGCCCGTCCTCCTTCCCCACTCCTATAAGGGAAATACCAGGCTATTCTGCACATTTCGCTTAAGCTCCATTTTCCAAAGGAAAGGGGGTGGAGTATATCTATTTTGGCTTGATCATGTTTTTTAAATGATTTTCTTTGAAATGATAATAGCTGTATCAGTAAAATGCAAATAAAGAAAAAATGGGCAATATTTCTTTAAAGGCGAATATACGGTGCTTTTTTTTTTTTTTTTTTTTTGTTTTTTGAAGCTTACACGCACTGCTTCTGATTTAGTCTGTGAGTCAGGCTGTTTCTGAGCTCCGATAGTTTAATGGAAAGATTTATATACCGACTGTATTATTTACTTTGGGAGGGGAGGTGGCAGTATAAGGGTATGCTAATTAGTGGGAGATTTTGGGGGGAAGGGGTGGAATATCAATTTTTATTGCATCACCTGTCAGGAGTGTCCAATCAGCGCTGGCTTTAGGGGAATTAATTGATGAAGGTGTCTCCGGACGAGCTCACTTCACTCTGTCATTTTATTTGTAGCTAAAGCAGCGGCGGGAATAGCAGCTGCATTTCTTTTCTCTTTCTCCCTTCACATTCCATTATCATAGTGCTCCAATGGAGAAAGAAGGAATAGAGGGGCCCAGGTACTGATCTGCATCGGAGACTCAGACCACCACGCTGGCAGATCAGAAACCGGATGGTTTTTTCCCTCTTTTTTAAAAAAACGAAAACCAAAAAAAAAGCAAGAATCAAGTCAGTGTAATTTCATGGGGTTTTTTTCCCCAATAATTTCGCCTAGAGTTTGGCACTCCCTTCGCCGGGAATAACAGTCTTTGTTATTTTATTAGCAGGATGCCTTGAGACACACGCAGCATCTGGCGGAGGATTAACATACATACATGTGTATGTATGCGTCACGTATATATTTACTGCAAATGGTGGGGATCATTTAGTGCCCGAGATGGGAGACCTGAAGTCAGGTTTTGAAGAGGTGGATGGCGTGAGGCTCGGCTACCTCATCATTAAAGGAAAGCAAATGTTTGCCCTCTCCCAAGTCTTCACGGATCTGCTGAAAAACATCCCGAGGACGACCGTGCACAAGCGCATGGATCATCTGAAAGTGAAAAAGCACCACTGCGATCTGGAGGAGTTGCGGAAACTCAAGGCAATCAACAGCATCGCCTTCCACGCCGCCAAGTGCACGCTCATCTCCCGGGAAGACGTGGAAGCGCTCTACACCTCTTGCAAAACCGAGCGCGTCCTCAAGACCAAGCGCAGGAGGGTCGGCCGGGCCCTGGCCACAAAGGCGCCGCCGCCAGAGCGCGCCGCCGCGGCTAGCCCCCGCCCGGGATTTTGGAAGGACAAGCACCAACTTTGGCGCGGCCTGAGCGGAGCCGCGCGGCCCCTGCCAATCAGCGCACAGTCCCAGCGCCCGGGCGCCGCCGCCGCCGCGCGCCCCGCCGCTCATCTACCTCAGATTTTTAGCAAATACCCGGGCTCGCACTACCCGGAGAGCGTGCGTTCGCCCTGCAAACCCCCTCTAAACTATGAAACTGCCCCGCTCCAGGGAAACTACGTCGCTTTCCACTCGGACCCCGCTTATTTTCGGAGCCTGCTGTGCAGCAAGCACCCGGCCGCCGCCGCAGCCGCCGCCGCAGCCGCCGCAGCCGCGGCAGCCGCCGCCGCTGCCGCCTACTACCAGGCGTCGGCGGCCGGGCCCCAGCCCAAGGCGGCGGCGGGCGCCGGAGGCCCGGTGAGCCTGAGCTACCGGTGCAAGCGCAAGCGCGGGGCCGCCAAGGACTGCCTGCTGGCGCCACACGCCGGCGCCCGGCGCCTGCTGCTGCTGCCCAGGTCGTACAAAGCCAAGGCGGCGGCGGCGGCGGCGGCGGCGGCGGCGGCGGCAGCGGCGGCCGCTGGGGCCACTTGCCTGGAGAGGTTTCATCTGGTCAACAGCTTCTGCCCGCCTCCCCACCACCACCACCACCACCACCATCACCACCACCACCACCACCATCATTATCCTCATCACCCTTCTCTCCTCCTCCGGCCTAAAGACTCCATCACTTTATTCCTAAACCTTGTTTCTCAATCCGTTCTGCTGCCTGCGTGATGGTGAATGGTAATCGGGAGGCGGGAAGCAGTCCAGGTCTAGGAAGGAGCTTCCTGAGACTCTATTTCTCCCCAGGGGTTGGAGAAGCCCCATTCTGTCCCTGGCTACACTCCTGGGCATTCTACGGCCCCATCGGTGGGCTTTCGGGGGCCCTGGTCCGCTGCCTCCCGCACCCGCGCTGTGCCGCGGTTGTAACAGGTTCATGGCTGTCGCCGCACCCCTCGCCAACCCAGGCAGCCGAGCGCTCAGGGTGGAGGGAGCGCGCCCAGAAAGGCGCAGGCTGCTAGCTCGCTCGGCGCTGATGTCCCCTGCCCTGTCCCCTCCCTCCCCCGTCTCCCCGACCCAGGCGCCTCTCCCCAGCCTGGCAAGCCAGGTGGGAAGGCCAAGACCCGCCGCAGCCCGTGTACCTCTTTGCGAGCGGTGCGCGGGGCCTCAGTCCCCAAGGCGGATTGCAGGCGCAGGCAGCGCCACGGCCATGACTCTCCCGCCGCCGCCGCCTCCCCACTGCCGCTGCCACCGCCCGAGACCGGAGGACGGATTAGCATCTATTTTTAAGCCATGACATGCACGTCGAAGCAGGGTTCACATCAGCGTGCGCGCTGGTGACAAGCGGGGCACGGTCTCACATTCACTGGCCTCAGTCGCCAGGCAGCGTGGGCTCCCCTGCGTGTTTACAGACCAGACACAGCCCTATCGGTACACGCGTGTGAGAGCCGAGCTGCACCAATTGCAAAGCGTTTCGCCTGAAGATAACATTAGGAGTCATTCCAGCCAGTGTCTTAAACACACACTCATCCCAGATAGAATTAATCAATTCTATAGACAGGATTCTGTGCACTCGTTTGCACATTGCTCATTCTCAACAAAACCGTGTCATACATAACAATCGTCTGGAACCCTTGTGAACATTTACTACGTACGTGCCATGTGCTCCCAAATCCAGGCTCCTTTCATCCTGCCCACAAGTCTGGGAGGTGGGTATTATTACTACACGTGTTGTTGGGACATAGGCACAGAGAGGCCTCACAGTTAGTTATTGGCAGAGCTGAGCTTCTTCAAACAAGGGCAGCCTTGCTTGCAGTTCATGTCCTCAGCCACTCTTTAGAGCAACACTCCCCATACACCCTGGATCTCATCCAGGAAGCCATTTTTACCAGCTCAGCTCAGAGTGACCTCCACTCTCCCCTATTGGAGGAGAAGTTAATCATACCACTTGTTCTCACATGCTACCTTCTAGTATATTTAGCTTCATTTGCATTTTGATTGTAAGTACTTTGAAGGCAGGTGCCTACCTCATTGTGAGATTGGGAAGGCAGGAGAGATGATGAAAGTTGTCAATTATGCACTTGAGCGGCAGGCAAACTTGAACTCTGTCTCTGTAGAAAGAAGGAAGTAGATAAATTCAGGTTGGAGCTGATGGTATCAACTACAGCTGAAGTCAGGACTAATTACATTCCTAGCAGTGGTCTGAGAAAGTACTGAACAAAGGGACATGTCACCTCCACTGGCTGCTGTCCAATATTAACTTACCTCCCGATCTTTTCTTCTCTAAAGAAGCAAACTTAAGGCTTGGCGCCTGTAGCTCAACAGGCTAAGGCGCCAGCCACGTAAACCTGAGCTGGCAGGTTCAAATCCAGCCTGGGCCTGCCAAACAACAATGACGGCTGCAACCAAAAAATGGCTGGGCGTTGTGGCAGGCGCCTGTAGTTCCAGCTACTTGGGAGGCAGAGGCAGGAGACTCACTTGAGCCCAGGAATTGGAGGTTGCTGTGAGCTGTGATGCTACGGCACTCTATCCAGGGTGACAGCTTGAGGCTCTGTCTCAAAAAAAAAAAAAA
>CAUYRH010113730.1:0-24608 GCA_963574655.1 Perodicticus potto | reverse complement strand
CAGGCACCCGCCACAACGCCCGGCCATTTTTTGGTTGCAGCCGTCATTGTTGTTTGGCGGGCCCAGGCTGGATTCGAACCCGCCAGCTCAGGTGTACGTGGCTGGCGCCTTAGCCCGTTGAGCCACAGGCGCCGAGCCCCTTCACTTTTTTCAAATGATTAAGCTACTCTATTTTATAGAAGGAAGAACTGAAGACTGAAAAATATAAAGGTCTTGCCCAGGTTGACATGGTACTGGTGGTGGTGGGAAACATCTGTTTTCATATTTCTTAAAATGAGGAAAATACTCATTTGTTATTGATACCTTGATAAAAAACATGGCTATTTGCCTCCCATCTTTTCTCCTAATTCCTATAGCTTTTCTTCATTTTGGGCTTTGTCCAGCAAGTCTGATCTTTCCCAGTGTTTCTATAGCATATAGATTGTATTAATCTAGGCCTCAACTCTTGGCTGTGCAGACTCTGCTCTGGTTTCAGTTGTAAAATGAAAGCTCCATGAGGTCAAGGGCTATGGCTATATGCTCTTGCCTTCATATTCTATGCTGGCTGCACACATACACACTTCTTTTACAGAGCTTCCTAAACAAACAAACAAACAAAAATGCGCATATTCTATGCTGGCACATAGTAGGTGATTAATAAATATTTATGAGATGAATGAATGAATGCAGAAAGTCCTTGCTCCTGGTGCTTAGATCAATCCTTTTGACCTACCAGTTGTACATGGCCTAGTGTAAGGAGGAGTTACATCCTATGAACACAGGCCCTGTTCAGGCACTATCTTGTGAACAGAGCTACTTACCTGATTTGTCCTGAGTAGTAGCTACAAATTTCAGTTAGTCCACAAATCACTGTGTACTTGAAGGACTTAATGGGACTGTACATGTGTATATAAGTTTAACTTAGAACTTGATACAGATGACAAAATGGTGAGTTGGGCCGAAGTGAACTCCCAGTAGAAGTTAATCAAATGCATTTTACTGACAAGTGAATGTATAGGAATACATACTTTCAAACAGAATAATATAGCACAGGTTTGGAAACGATCACTAATCTTTTATAGCTAGGAATCCGTGAAACTCTAGGTAGATTTATCATCCTATTGAGTCATTAACTGAGGACTTCAACATCCAATAACAGGCTGCATATATTAGACTGGTTACTTCCTCACTTTAGGACTGATTAACTGTGAAGATTTCATAGGGTCTAGAAATGCTCAGGGTTCAGTCTTGTGAAGCTTACATCCCCTTTACTGCAATTCTAGCACACCAGCTGTTTCTCTTTCCTGCTGACAATTGCATAGTATGTGCAAAGCCGTAGACATGCCTCTTGTAGCTTTTTCCTATAACTTTTACAAACTTGTTACAAAATGCAGATGTCCTAGAAGGAGTTGTACAGAGTATTTTGACTGGGTGAAATGAAAATGTGCTTCCAGGTGGAGTGTTACCTAAAAGAGTATCCCCTGGTTTCTTGCAGAATGTTAATTAGGGCGTTGCTTCCTGTCTTATACTATAAATACGTCTGGCTGCAATGAGGCTACATGCGGTCTATTTCCTGGTACAGGGGGGTGAGGTTAGGGTCATTTTCATACCTTCTTGATGACCCAGAGTGCAGCCTGAAAATGCAGGAGAACTGAGGTAATAACAGATACAAACTAGGGGAGGAGAGGGCTAGAAATAGTATAGGACTGAGGTGACCTTCATAAAGAGTAACCGTGACTTAGCCAATGTCTGACTACTGCTTAGTTAAGGGCAAGGACAGGGACTAGGCCTTGTCAGTACCTCAGGTTAGAAAAGGCCTAGCGTGCCAGGCATGGAGGCTCACGCCTGTAATCCTAACACTCTTGGAGGCTGAGGAGTGCTTGAGCTCAGGAGTTCAAGACCAGCCTGAGCTAGAGCAAGACCCCATCTCTAAAACTAGCCAGGCATTGTGGTGGATGTCTTGGGAGACTTAGGCAAGAAAGTCACTTGAGCCCAAGAGTTAGAGGTTGCTGTGAGCTATGATGTCACAGCACTCTACCGAGGATGACAAAGTGAGACTATCTCAAAAAAAAAAAAAAAAAAAAAAGGAAAGGCCTAGTGGGACCTTAATCTCTTGAGCCATAGGCACCGAGCCTAGATTTTTTTTTTCTTTTTCTGAGACAGAGCCTCAAGCTGTCGCCCTGGGTAGAGTGCTGTAGCATCACAGCTCACAGCAACCTCCAACTCCTGGGCTCAAGCGATTCTCCTGCCTCTGCCCCCCAAGTAGCTGGGACTACAGGCACCCGCCACAACACCAGGCTTATTTTTTGGTTGTAGCCGTCATTGTTGTTTGGCGGGCCCGGGCTGGATTTGAACCTGCCAGCTTAGGTGTATGTGGCTAGTGCCTTAGCCTCTTGAGCCATAGGCACTGAGCCAGTGGGACCTTAATCTCAATTAAACTCTAGCCATGGACTTCTGCAAGTTGAGGCTTATCCAGGTTCAAAGCCTGGTTAAAGCCCACTTAGTTCAATATATGCATACCTGTCCCAGTTACCAGGGCCTAAGCCAAGTTGAAACCTATTCAGAAACCAGTTAGGCTCAGACAGACACTATACATAGTTAAGTAATAGTCAGCTTAAGTAAGACTTGTCAAGGGCCAATGCTTAGCTAAGGCCTAGTTATCCTAGTTAAGATCTAGCCAGAACTTAAGCCTGCTTCATGTCTCACTAGCTCAATTCAACTCTACCCAGCCCAGTTAAGGCTGAAGGACAACCTAAACACAGTTTAGACCTAGTCAGAGCATATAGTTAGACCCAGGCAGAGCCTAGGTATAGTTAAAGCCTGTCAGAATCTGAGCCTATGGTGGATTTGAATCTGGCCTGGGCCTGCTAAACAACAATGACAATGACAACAAAAGAATAGCCAGGCATTGTGGTGGGTACCTGCAGTCCCAGCTATTTGGTAGGCTGAGGCAAGAAAATTGCTTAAGCCCAAGAATTGGAGTTTGCTGTGAGCTGTGATGCCACAGCACTCTACTGAGGGTAACACAGTTAGACTCTGTCTAAAATAATAATAATAATGATGATGATAATAATAATCTAAGCCTAGTTTAAAGCTAGCTAGCTTGGTTAAGACCTCATTAGCATATTTTAAAAGTGTAGCCAGTGTCTAAGCCTACCATAGATATAGTCAGAACCCAGTTTAGCCCTATCTAGTGTTTAAACCAAGTATAGGACTAGTCAGACCCCAGTTAAGCCCAGTCATAAGCTTAGTTAAATCCTGGTCATAGTCTGGTTAAGTCCTAGCAAGGGTATAAATTTAGTCCTAGTCAGAACTCATTTAAGACTTAATCAGGTCTGAAGCCTAGTTATGTTCTAGCCAGCGAAGTTAAGGCCTAAACCTAGCCTAAATATAGTTGCTAAGATCTACTCAGGCTCTGGCACCCATAGGTCAGTGGTTAGGGTGCCAGCCATATGCACTGGGGCCGGCAGGTTTGAACCTGGCCCGGGCCTACAAAACAACAATGACAACTGCAACAAAAAAAACAGCCAGGTGTTGTGGCAGACACCTATGGGAGGTGTCTACTTGGGAGGCTGAGGCAAGAGAATCGCTTAAGCTCAAGAGTTTGAGGTTGCTGTGAGCTGTGCACTCTACTGAGGGCGACATAGTAAGACTCTGTCTTCAGGTCTACTTAGTACAGTTAAAGTCTAGTCAGCCAAGTTAAGATCTAGTCAGAACATACTAAGTCTTAGCCAGAGTTAAGGCCTGCCAGTCTGTTTAAGGTGTAGCCAAGCCCTAAGCCTAGTTAAAGCTAGCTATCTTGATTAAGACCTCATGAAAGCATTGTTATAGTATAACTAAAGCCTAAGCCTCATTTATGTCTAGTTAGAACCCAGGTAAGCCCTAGCCGGGGTCTATGCCTAATTAAGTCCTAGTCAGAGGGTAGTCAACTCGTATCAGGTTCATTCTGACTGCTCCAGTGTCAAATACTTCAGCCGTTGCCTGCATGGCTGAGGTGGTTTCACATTTCTTCATGTTTCACTGGTGTTTGCATCTGTGTATTATATACAGCCTGACGAACATTTGGTAGATTGTGCTCGCATCGGCACTTCTGTTTTCTGCCTGAGGTTTATTTACTGACCTGGTGCTTCCTGTTTCATTAGGGGATATTTGTTGAGCTTGGCAATGGAGCTGATTTGGTAGTAGAATCAAGCCTCACTACTTGATTTGCTGTGATCTTAGGACAGTTTTGAGAAGGGCACTGAAGACAAACCTGGTCCACTTGGTAATACTTGGTGGGTGGTGATTACTGGAGAAAGTCCTGGTATAGTGACAGTTTGGGGACCAGGGAAATAGATCAAGGCCGCCTCCTTTCATAATTTGGATTTAGTTGCCTGAAGGCACTGAAGACTTGGCTTGCCTTTTCCCGGCTGTGCCATTTCTGTCGCCTCCTGTGAGCTTACCAGGAGCGTCAGGCGTCTCTATTATAAAGCTTGTATGTAAATATAGCTGCATCTTCCACTATGTTATCCTGAGGACAAAATAGTTGCCACCCCTGCAGAATGCAGCAGCAGTTTCTGGATTAGATGCCAATGGTAGCAGTATGCCAAGCATGAAAGTATCCTGTTCTTCCCCTGCCAAGTAAACTCCAGCTTTCTGTTTGGTGGTACATTTAAAGGGACAGTCATTTCCTGTGTGGCAGTGGCAGTGGGAGAGGGCTGTCAACATGGGCACTTGGTAGCCTAGACGGTGGAATAGTGGAGAAGGCAACTGGGATCTACTTTAGCTCATAGATGCCTTTTTAGACTGTAATTTCCCCCTTTGTATTGTTATGTTGCTTTTGAGAACTGTTTGGTTTAATGTGTAATGCAAGAGGAAAGTTAAGAACAAACAAACGGACTGGTGTGGTGGCTCACTCCTGTGATCCTAGCACTCTGGGAGGCCGAGGCGGGGGTGGGGGATCACCTAAGCTCAGGAGTTCAAGACTAGCCTGAGCAAGAGTGAGACCCCATTTCTAAAAAACAAAACAAAAACTTACCAGATACTGTGACAGGTGCCTGTAGTCCCAGCTACTCAGGAGGCTGAGGCAAGAGAATTGCTTGAGCCCAAGAGTTTGAGGTTGCTGTGAACTATGATGCCATGGCACACTACCCAGGGCACAATAGTGAGACTCTGTCGCAAACAAACAAACAAACAAACAAACAAAAAAAAAAACCAGGACAAACAAATGATTTATTCCACTGAGTAGATGGGATAGTAAAATTCTGTTTTCTTTTTCAGAGGAAGTGTCATTTGGGGATCATTGTCTCTGATATTCACGAGGTAAGTTTCCACATAAAATCAGGTCTTTAGTGGCTAGATATGGTGGCTCACACCTGTAATACTAACACTCTGGGAGGCCAAGGTGGGTGGATTGCTTCAGCTCAGGAGTTCAAAACCAGCCCAAGCAAGAATGAGATCCCATCTCTAGTAAAAATAGAAAAATTAGCCAGGCGTTGTGGCAGGTGCCTGTAGACCCAGCTATTTGGGAGACTAAGGCAAGAGGATTGCTTGAGTCTAAGAATTTGAGATTACTGTGAGCTATGATCATGCCATGGCACTCTACTCAGGGCAACAATCTGATCATTGTGTCTTTGAGACTCTGTCTCAAAAAAAAAAAAAAAAGTGTCAAGTTCTAAGAAAAATGAAAAGTAGAGCAGAGTAAGGAAGACTCAGCAGTGCCAGGTTGGGATGTAAGATGTAAACAAAAAGAGTGAAAGAAGTGAAGGATTTTGCTCTTCAGGTATCCTTAGGGTGAAGACCATTCCAGACAGAAACAAGACCAGCTAATGAGGGAGTGTGCTTGGTGAATTTGAAGAATGACAGAGAGTCCAGAGCAATTAGAACATAGGGAAGGGGAAAAGAAGTAGAAATTGCAGATTATATTATGGAGGGTCATATAAGCCACTATAAGAACTTGAGTTTTACTCTGAAGGAAATATAGCGTCATTAGAAGGTTTTAAATGGAGGAGTGACAAGAACTAACTTCTATTTTTTAAGTCAACATTATTAGTGTGGAACTGATTTCTATTTTAAAGGGATCACCGGCTGGTGTGTTGAGAGGAGACTATAATTAGGGCAAAGGAAATCCTATTAGGAGGTTGTTGAAAGAATCAACATAAGAGGTGAATGATGGTGGCTCACAATGAGAAGTGATCAGATTGTGGATAATTTTTTTTTATTGAGACTGAATCTCAAGCTGTTGCCCTGGGTAGAGTGCCGTGGCATCATGCTCACAGCAACCTCCAACTTGGGCTCAAGTGATTCTCTTGCCTTAGTTTTTCTATTTTTTAGTAGAGACTAGGCCTTGCTTTTGCTCAGGCTGGCCTTGAACTCATGAGCTCAGGCAATCCACCTGCCTTGGCCTCCCAGAATGCTAGGATTACAGGTGTGAACCACCATGCCTGGCCGGATTGTGGAAGAGTTTTGAAGGGAGAACCAACAAGATATTCTGGTGGCTTGGCTGTGGGTTGTGGGTAAAAGAAAAGAGTTAAAGATAAACCCAAGATTTTTTACCCTGAGTAGTTAGAATGATAAAATTGCCATCTACTCAGATGGAAGGCTATAAGTGTAGTAGGTTTTAGAGGGAATACCAAGGGTCTAGTTTTAGACATACTGTATTGAATTTTAGATGTTAGAAATCAATGGGAAGGTGATTAGATACACAAGTGCATGATTCTGGAAAAGGTCTGAGCTGGCTAAATAAATTTCAAAGTTATTTGCATATGAACTGTGACAATTATGTTTGCAAACTCACCCTGGACAAAGTGCTAACTATACCTCATGCTGAATATCACCATGGTCAACTTCAAAGCACTCCCCTGGGCCTTCTGGTGACTGTAGTGATACTCAGCTGAATATGTAGCGCTTTTTCCAGGATGAGTTTGTGAACATAATTGTCAGACCTTAGCTCTGATGGTCATTACAGAGAAAAAAGTTCCCAAATTGCTTTGAAGGGCATTGGTGCATAGCTTCCAAAGGGGATTACCTCAACAGTGACTGTGGTAATATTCACCAGCGAGCTATGTGGCACTTTTTCCAGGGTGAGTTCATGAACTTAATTTTCTGACTTGCATAGGTGTTACTTACAGACTGTATGAGATCACTAAGAGGGGGCTAGATGAAAAGAAGCACATGGGATGACTGACCACATTAAACACTGCTTGTAGGACAAGGAAAATCAAGACTGAGAACGGACAATTTGGTTTGTATTCTGAAAGTCACCAGTGACTTTAAGAAGGATATTCGGGTGCAGTGGCCCTCTATTTCAGTAAAAGTATGTTTTTAGAACATAAATATTTAACCTGGTAGTGTCAGTCATGAGAGATGAGAGAAATTTTGTTCCTATCAAGTGAGCCTGCCTTGAGATTCCCCTGCCTCTAGCTAACATTAAAAAGTAAATCTTATAAGGAAAACTTCGTCTTTTCACTGGAATGCTGCTTTAGTATATTGCAGGGGCTCTTGCCAGAGGACAGAGCTGCAGCTCTCGTGTGCTTTTGAGTGTCAAGCTTATTAGGCCAGGGGATTCAGTTTTTACCCACGTTTAAAACCCTAACCTTTGGTCCCTTTACAAATCTTGGGAAGTAGCTGTATGAAATCTTCAGAGGGAAAGGAAATTCATGCCTAAGGGCAAAGCATTTTTCTTTTTAGGATATTAGGACATTTTTTTCTGCCTCATTTCCTTCAATTTACTCAGGGTGTATCTATCTCGAGATAGATAAAATGGAGACATTAGAAAGAAGGAAACCAAGTAATCTTGTCTTTTTTTTTTTTTTTTTTTGAGACAGAGCCTCAAGCTGTTGCCCTGGATAGAGTGCTGTGGCATCACAGCTCACAGCAACCTCCAACTCTTAGGCTCAAGCGATTTTCCTGCCTCCGCTTCCTAAGTAGCTGGGACCACAGGCGCCTACCACAACGCCCAGCCATTTTTTGGTTGCAGCTATCATTGTTGTTTGGCCAGCCCGGGCTGGATTCGAACCCGCCAGCTCAGGTGTATGTGGCTGGCACCTTAGCTGCTTGAGCCACAGGCTCTGAGCCCAAGTAATCTTGTCTTATGTTTTATTTTCACAGATCTGCCTATGGTCTTAAAGTAATTTTAATGTTCGGCTAGGCTCTTGGTATCTTTTGTTTTTACTAGGACTTTTTAACTCTAAGTACACTCTGCGGGCTGGGCACAGTGGCTCACGCCTGTAATCCTAGCACTCTGGGAGGCTGAGGCAGGTGGATTGCTAGAGCTCAAGAGTTCAAGGTTGCTATGAGCTAAGATGATGCCACAGCACTCTATCCTCTCAAAAACAACAACAAAAAAATAAGTACACTCTGGGAAAATGTTATGTAGGGATGAAGACAACCAAATGGTTGTCCTTGAGGGGACTTTTGGCCTTTGATCCATTTGGTAAACCATCCTGGCTACACTGTTGGTCTTTCATGTATATCCACAGGTTCTGCATCCATGGATTCAACCAACCATGTAGGGGAGAGGGAGAGAAGAGGGGGAGGAGGGTTAGTGGAAGGGGGTGAGGGAGGAGGATTGGTAAGGGCTCACCTAATGAGCACAATGGAAGGGTATACAGCACCACCCCTGGGGGAGGGGCTCAACTACAACTTGGACTTTACCTAAGGAATGTAAACAATGTAACCTAATCATCTGTACACTTATAATAATCTGAAATAATAAATATTTGCATATTTTTGAAAATAAAAAATTGAAAAAACATATTAAAAAATTATATCTGTATAGAGGGCCGACAGTCTGAAGAATCAGGTTCGTATTCTTGCTGTGCCACTAATCAACTGTGCAATCACAGCAAGTCACTTACCCACTTTCTAAGTAGTAAAAAAGAGATAACCTTTGCTGCACGGGATTATTAAAAGTTAATCTACGTGAACATACTTGAGGATATAATTATTAGGAGAAAACTATAAAATGCTAGAATGAGCTACCAAGGGAGTTTATGGACTCTTAGGTTGAAATCATTAAAAACAGAAAGAACCTTTATTTAGTGGATAGGCATTGAGCATGTTTGCAGGCAGAAGGAAGAAATATATGATTTCTTATCTTTTTTCCAGACGATAAACACATCTAGCCTCTCAATAAGTTGGCATTTGCTACAGAAACAGAGAGGGGGCCCCAGCTGTGCTTAGTCTTGCTCTTGTCAAATTTCTGAAGTTTGAGACTAAATCTAGGCTGGGATGGTAAGGGGTAAAAGTACATGAAGATATCTACGTGGTGTTCTTACCCCAACGATTTAGATCAGAAGACTTGAAGATTTGGGCTGGTTTGAGTAAAGTCATACTAGACATAAGGTAACGGGCATTCATTACCTTGCCTTAAAGACCTTGCCAACTACTTTTGAAGTGGATATTTCCAAGGAATAACTGGTTAATACTTTGAAAGAATCATTGCCATGATTCATAGCGGACAGCCTTCTCTCTATAGCTGGCAGTGTATTGGAGGCATAGCCAATGTGTTGCCTGTACTGTAGTCAACTTTCACCGGGCCAGAAGTGGTGTGTGTGTAGCTGTAGCCCTTCCAGAGCTCAAAGCCAGGGTGAGACAGTGCTTCAAAGGTGAAAGGGAGTTAGACTAGGAGGATTCACTGATTGTCAAAGACGCCCTGTTGTCTTTGATTATTATCAAGTCTCCTGAAAGGGTTATATGTGAACTAGAGTCTCAAGACAGTCCTGTTCCCTTACATCTTTATCCAAGTTCTAAGTCATCATGTAATGCTGGTTCTAACTATGAGTTAAATTGCATCTCTATTACCTCATTCCAGTTTTTGTACTGTCTACAGCTCTCTTCCCTCTTACCTTCCAGGAGTCACTCAATAGTCAGTAGCCAGGATGTACCACACACTGTTTTCTAGATCTTGGAATTTCTCTAGCACAGTTATACCGGTTAGCATTTATTTGATGCTTATTATGTAGCAGATCCCATTCTAAATTTATTGCATGAATTAACTTGAAATTGTCGCAGCCATTATTATCTTCATTTTAGAGATGAAGAAACTGAAATAAAGCTAAAGTAAAGTTCAAATATAAGTGTATTTGACATCAGATCCTGCCCTTATAGCCACTAGCATAATTTTCAGTCATTTTCACTATATATATATTTTCTTTTTGTTTGTTTTTGTTTTTTGAGATAGGACCTCGCTTTGTCACCCAGGCTGGAGTGCAGTTGTGTAATCATAGCTCACCATGATCTTGAACTCCTCGGCTCAAGTGGTCTTCCTGCCTCAGCCTCCCAAGTAGCTAGGACTACAGGTGTATACCACCATGCCTGGCTAATTCTTGAAAATTTTTGTAGAGACAGGATCTTGCTATGCTGCCCAGGCTGGTCTTAACCTGATGGCCTCAAGTGATCTTCCCACCTTGGCCTCCCAAAGTTCTGGGATTATGGGTGTGAGCCACTGTGCCCAGCCCCCACTACCATCATTTTACTGTCTCAAAAAAAAAAAAAATATATATATATATATATATACACACAGACACAACTTTCCCTTTTCCCTCTCAGAAAGGTAAGGAAAGACTTGTAAATAGAACCCTTTTTCCTGTTACCTCCAAGATCTGTTTTTATGTCCCTTATTTTAGACTCTGTCCTTTGCACTGGTAATATTTAAAAAATAATGATCTTTCTAGAAGTATTGCATCTTTTTCCAGACTCTCTGGGGACCTGGATACTCTTATAGCAGCCAAGCTTCAAGGACAAACTTGTACAGGGTCCCAGCAAGTCAAGATGGGGTGGCCATCCTCATGTTTGAATAGTATTTTCAGTAAACTGTGTGCCTGACTAGGAAAATAACCAAGAGATTTATTTTCAAAAGTGGTGATATTTCTCCAGCAACTGAGTTGAATTTCTGAAGTGTAAGGAAGAGTCTGTGATTTTTTCTGTAGCAATGAACACATTTGGAGGATGAAAGAAATCCAGTAGAATTTGGTTTAAGCTGACCATAAGGACATTTCCTACTCCCCCTTTTTGCAGTTTCTGTTTTGAATTTTTCATATATTTTCAAGAAAGGGCCATGTTTAGCTCCTCAGCTGTACAATTCTTTCCTTTCTTTCTTGATAAATTAAAAATGGTTCAAGGGGATTTTAAATGTCAGCTCCTATAACAGGCAAATGCCTTATTGCACACAGTTTTTTTTTTAAGGCCGAGGTTTGTAGCTTTTAAAAAAGAGAGTTTAAAGGGTAAATACTGTTGCTTTGTTCATTGTATTCTTCCCAAGATACTCCTGTTACATCAAAATTATAAAATATGCCCTTTGGGGACAAGATTCTCTCAATGTTTCCTCAGGGATGAAGGGGACAATCAGAAGTAATACAGGTCTGGAGGTGTTTTTTAAAAGAAATCTATATCAAATGCGTATATCCAAATGGTACTGTAGCATTAGATTACAAAGCACTAGGAAAAAATTTCCTATTTATAAATAGGAAACTGGCACCCATATTCACCAAAGGCACATTTTAATCTCTCTCACATGACTGCCTTTGTTCCCCTTGGATATGAACTAATTTACCTTGCCTGATGCAGAGAAGCATATCAACTAGAAACACAGACCCAGAGGATTTGGATTCCTTTGCTCCTTTTCCATCCTACTATTAGACACTTATTGCCGGTTTTCCAGTTAGGAGTATTACAAAATAGCCAGGTAGGACTTTCAGCTAAAAGAAAAATGATGCCTTTTGATTAGTTGTGCAGACAAAAATGTCATAAGAGAGAGAGATCAATAAAAAATGAATGGGGTTAAAGATGCTAGTTATCAGATTGCTAGCATGGCCTCTGCCCCAGCTGTCGTTATGAGCTACTTGTAAGATGTGGGTTATCTCACCTTGTATCAGTGAAAAACTGGACACCAGCGTCTCTTGCCTTACTTAGCACTGCCATGAAGTAGAGAGCCACACGGGCCTCAGGAACCCATCCCTGCATGTTCAATTTCATTATATTTTCGTTAGCTCTGATGACTGGCTTGCCTCAATCCTGGCAAGATTCTCATCCCTATTTTGCTGTCCTCATTAGTTTTATAGGATGGAGATTAAAAATTTTAAAATAACACAATTTTTTGAAGTATAGAATGCATACAGTGAAATCTACAAATTTTAAGGGTTATAACTCAATACTTTCTGGTTCTTTTTACATATGTAATCCTATCAAGATTTAGAACATTCCTAGCACCCCAGAAGGCTTCCTCATATCCCTTTCCCCTCAATAATTACCTATCCAGAGGTGACTACTCTGTTCACTTCTGTTCCATAGATTTATTTGCCTTTTTTGTTTGTTTGTTTGTTTGTTTTTTGAGACAGAGTCTCAAGCTGTTGCCCTGGGTAGAGTGCTGTTGTGTCCTAGCTCACAGCAACCTCCAACTCAGGCTCAAGCGATCCTCTTGCCTCTGTTTTTCTATTTCTAGTAGAGACGGGATCTCGCTTTTGCTCAGGCTCGTCTCAAACTCGTAAGCTCAAGCAATCCACCAGCCTTGGCCTCCCAGACTGCTAGGATTACAGGCGTGAGCCACCATGCTGGGTGCATTTGCCTGTTCTTGAATTTCATATTAATAGAATGATGTGTTATCTATTTTTATGCATCTGGTTTCTTTCAGCATTCTTCTACTTGTGTTTTGGTGCATATTTACACTCTTTACTTTTGGCTAGATATTTAAGAGTAGAATTGTGATTGAGGTATGTTTAGTTTTAGTAGATGCTGTCAAATAGTTTTCCAAAGCAGTTGTACAAGTTCACACTTTCTCCAGTAATGTATGAGAGCTCCAGGTGTTCCATGTTCTTTTCAGTATTGTGAGTCTTCTCAATTTTAGCTCTTCTGGTGGGTTTTGCATATCTCATTGTGGTTTTAATTTGCACTTCCCTGATGAGTAATAGCAGTGAACTCCTATTTATGTATTTAGCCATTTGGATATTCTCTCCTATCAAGTGCCAGTTCAATTCTATTTTTAATATTTTTGAAAATTAGATTATCTTCTTATTAATTTGTAAGAGTTAAAAATGTATAGGGCGGCACCTGTGGCTCAGCAGGTAGGGCGCCGGCCCCATATACCGAGGGTGGTGGGTTTGAACCTGACCCCGGCCAAACTGCAACAAAAAATAGCCAGGTGTTGTAGCGGACGCCTGTAGTCCCAGCTACTTGGGAGGCTGAGGCAAGAGAATCTCCTAAGCCCAAGAGCTGGAGGTTGCTGTGAGCTGTGATGCCACGGCACTCTACTGAGGGCAACAAAGTGAGACTCTGTCTCTTAAAAAAAAAAATCCTAGCTGTGTACATTAATGCATTTATGGGGTACAATGTGCTGGTTTTATATACAATTAGATATACTTACAACAACTGGTTAACATAGCCTTCACCACACTTTCTTAATTATTGTGTTAAGACATTTATACTCTATACTTAGTACATTTGACATGTACCCTTATAAAATGCACCATAGTTGTAGTCCGACCAATTTTTTTTTTTGAGACCGAGTGTCAAGCTGTCACCCTGGGTAGAGTGCCATGGCATCATAGCTCACCTCAACCCCAAACTTTTGGGCTCAAGTGATCCTCCTTTTCTATTTTTAGTAGAGACAGGGTCCTGCTTTTGCTCAGGCTGGTCTCGAACTAGTGAGCTCAAGCAATCCATCCACCTAGGCCTCCCAGAGTGCTAGGATTACAGGTGCGAGCCATTGGGCCGGCTGGGTATACATCTTTTATTAGATATATATTGTGAATATTTTCTTCAAGTCCGTGGTTGGCCTTTTCACTTTTTTTTTTGTGATACAGAGTCTTACTATGTCGCCCTCGGTAGAGTGCCACGGTGTCACAGCTCACAGCAACCTCAAACTCTTGGGCTTAAGCGATTCTCTTGCCTCAGCTTCCTAAGTAGCTGGGACTACGGGCGCCTGCCACAACGGCCGGCTATTTTTTGGTTGCAGCTGTCAGTGTTGTTTGGCAGGCCTGGACTAGATTCGAACCCGCCAGCTCAGGTGTATGTGGCTGGCACCTTAGCCGCTTGAGCCACAGGCGCTGAGCCGATACTTAAGATTTTGAAGATTTTCTCTGGTGGTTTGATCTAGAAGCTTTATTGTTTTATCTTTCGTATTTAGTCCTATGATTCATTTAAAGTTATCATTATCATTCTTATTAATTATTATTTTGGTATCTGGTGTGAGGTAAAAGTCATGATTCCATTGATTATTTGTCTGCCCTTGTGCCAGTACCATGTTGTACTTTCTGTAGCTATATAGCTAGCCTTGATACTTGATGGTATATGTCTTCCATTTTGTTCTTCTTTAAGATATTTAGCCATACTTAGCCTTTATATATCTTTATACATTTTAGAAACACTTTGTTAAAATTGCCCTTTGGGTATGGTTTTGATCTTACCAACTCATTAGCCTTTCTTATGTCCTTCTAACTTCAAAATCTAGGTAAATTTTTGAGGGGGAGACCAGTAGCCTGTTTATGGCAGTCCCCCTTCCTCTAGTGAGAATTTGTGTCTGAAATACCCAGAGACTGTAGATTTCACTCTGCCTTAACTACTCAGGTGCCAGCATAAAACTCACCTAATTTCAGGCAAGAAAAGAAAAACTAGGCCTCCCACAGTGGGTGGAGGTCATGGTTTTGTCTTCATAGGAGATGGGACTGAGATGGGAGGATAATAATCATTACCTGTATTTGAATGACAATAGGCCCTCCCTTTTAAGATCTCTGTGTTTCTGCAGGAAAAAAAAATCAGTATTTTGTGATGAACAGTCTGCCATTTTTCCTCCTTTGCTGGGCAAAGTAATAAAATTCTCTTTCCTTCTCAAAAAGACAAAGAAACAAACCAAAAAACCCCCTTAATCTTGTATTTCAGGATGCTCAAGTTTCCAACCCATTAAGCTAGCCTCTCAGCAAGTGTCAAAAGTTATGCTGATTTCTCCTTTTCCTCAGTAGTATCCTCTGGCTTTAGGGCCAAGACTTATCTTCATCCTGTGTTCAGAATTAGCAAATGCCACAGGGAAGGAAAAAACTGCCTGTGACTGTCAGCTCCCTTAGGGAAGGTTCTTTGCTTTGTAAAATTTTTGTTCATCTTGAGTTTGTTTCTATAGCTTTTGGATGTCTTTAAACCTGTTTTACAATTTGTCTTCTCTTTTGGGGGTATGTTTTTAGTTGTGGCAGGAGCATTCACGTCCTGTTTGGAAGAAGTGCAGAAATCGTCTATTAGGCTTGACTCCCTCATCTAGCAAGTCTCTATCTCTGGTGAGTAGTTTATGCGTGTTTGGGCCAATTCAGTAGGTCAATGGGAGGGCATGTGATGGACACATCCCTCAACCTCCCAGTCACAGATGATGGGGGTTCCCTAGGAATTGATATGCCTTAATCACATTCAACTTAAAATTCAAACAATTTCTAGGGATAGCAAATGGCATTATCAGTTATATTACTTACTGCTTAGTAGAATGAGAGGTCAGCTCTGTCCCTAAGGTAAATTTGCTCCTGTAGGGACCTGAAATTGTGTCCTATGTCATGGGACTTTAGAAGTTAGACTGGGGCTGACTTCTAGCTCTGCTTCTTTACTTACCATGTGATCATGGGCAGGTTACTTATTTCTCTGATCCTTAATTTTTCCACCTGTGACTTCATAGGGTTATTGTATTATGAGGATCAAATATACTGCAGGTTAAGCCCTATGTGGTGGCTCAGGCCTAAAATCCCATCAAATAGGGAGGTGGGAGGACTGCTTGAGGCCAGGAGTTTGAGACTAGCCTGGGCAACACAGTGAGACCCTGTCCCTATATAAAATTAAAAAAATAAACTCTCACGTTAGCACGCACCTGTAATCCCAGTTCTTCCGGAGGCTGAAGTGGGAAGATCATTTGAGCTCAGGACTTCAAGGCTGTAGTGAGCCATAATTGCACCACTGCACTCCAGCAGGGGTGACAGAATGAGACCCTGTCTCTAAAAATAAACAAACTATAGTTTGAGTATCCCTAATCTGAAAATCTGAAATCTGAAATGTTACAAAATCCAAAACGTTTTGAGTGCCAACATGATACCTTTGCTTTCTAATTGTTCAATGTACAAAAGGTTTGTTTCATGCACAAATTTATTTTAAAAATCACATAAGATTACCTTCAGACTATGTGTATGAGGTGTTTATGGAACGTAAATGAATTTTGTGTTTAGAATTGGGTTCCATCCCTAAGATATCTCATTATATATGCAAATATTCCAAAGTCTGAAAAAATCTGAAATTCAAAACCCTCTGATTCCAAACATTTTAGATAAAGGATACTCAACTTCTAATACAAGGAAAATGTGTTTTACAGTCCCTGACACATAATAGGTCTTCCATAAATATGAGCATTTTTTGTTGTATTTATGGGTATGTCATCTGATACATACTTTTTGAGGCTAGGGATCATTCCTGGTTACTTTTCTGGGAGGGGTAAAATTTACATACAGTAAAATTCACATACAGTAAAATCCACATATCTTAAGAGTACTATTCCATAAGTACACAAATGCATACTTCTATGAAACCCACCTTATCTAAAATATGATCATTACCATCACCCTAGTAAATTCTCATTTGTCCCTTCCCAATCGGTTCCTATTCCTTTCCTACTCCCCTGGATACAGCCATTGTTCTCATTTTTTTTAACCGTAGATGATTTTGCCTGTTTTAGAATTGTATATGAATAGAATCACAAGATATGTATTCTTTTGTGTCTGCCTTCTTTCATTAAGTGTAACAGATACTCATCTATTTAGTTGTCTTGATCAGTAGTACTTTTCTTTTTATTGCTGATTAGTATCAAATTGTGTGAGTATATCATAGTTTGTTTATCCACTCTCCTCCTGATGGACACCTGGGCTCTTTCCACTGTTTTTGGTTATTATGCATAAAGCTACTATAACTGTTCTTATAAAGGTGTCTTTGTGAAGTCTTGTAAAAGTTTCTTGGATAAATTCTTCAGAGTAGAATTGTTGGGATGAATATAGGTGTGTGCTCAGTTTTATAAGAAACTGGCAGATGTTTTTCCAAGGAGGTTATACCTTTTTACACTCCCACCCACAAGCAACATGTAAGAATTATGGGTTGCTCTGCATCTTTGTCAACATTTGGTGATGCCATCCCTTAATTTAAGCTAGTTTAGTGAATGTATTGTGGTATTTTATGGTGATGTTAAGTTGCATTTCCCTGATTACTAATGATGTTGAGTATGTTTTCATGTGCTCATTTAGCTATTCATTTTTCTTAGTTTGTGAAATGTCTGTTCAAATATTTTTCCCATTTTAAAATTTGGATTGTTTGTCTTTTTATTATTGAGTGGTAGGGGCTATGTATATATTTTAATTGTAAGTTCTTTGTCAGAGATATGTTCTGTGAATATTTTCTATTCATTTTATTAATTGTACGGGGTTTTATGTTTGTTTGTCTGTTTTTGAGACAGAGTCTCACTTTATTGTCCTTGGTAAAGTGCTGTGACATCATAGCTCACAGCAACCTCAAACTCTTGGGTTCAAGCAATTCTCTTGTCTCAGCCTCCCAAGTAGCTGGGACTACAGGTGTCTGCCACAACTCCTGGCTATTTTTTGGAGACAGGGTCTCGCACTTGCTCAGGCTGGTCTCGAACCTGTGAGGTCAGGCAGTCCACCCACCTTGGCCTCCTTAGAGTGCTAGGATTACATGCTTGAGCCACCATGCCCAGCTATTAATTGCACATTGATGAGTTTGTTCATCTTTGTATCCCCTGTTATGCCCCTGCTTGGTTGAAGCTTGGTAATATTTAATCAATGAATAAGCTAAAAGTTGTTCCTCTACCCTTTCCTTCATTTATTCAAAGACATTTATTGATTACCTACTACATGGCAAATAGGCTTCTGTGCCTTGGGGATACAAGCAGAAAAGAAAACAGACAAATTTCCTAATCTCATGACATTTACATTTCCGTCTCTATGTATACGGGGGTTGGCCTCGAGACAGGAAAACAAACAAACAAGAAAATATGAGCTTAGTTATAGGTGCCATAATGCAAAAATGCAGTATATGTTTCATGGAAAAGGTATAATTAGGGGCTTTTTCCAGGTTGGGGAGTAGGACACCTGAGGGGATTATAGTAAAACAGAGATCAGAATAACAAGGAGTCGTTTTTTTCCCCGGGGGGAATGGGATCCCAGGAAGAGGAAATAATACATAAGAAGTCCCTTAAAGTGAGTTGGGGCTGGGCATAAATTATACCCCTTTAGGAAAACTAAGGTGTCTGGGATGGTTGCTTTGAAAATTATCATAACTGGAATAAGCTGATTCTATACTCTTATTTTCTCTTAGTATTGCAGTACTTAGCAGTTTCTCAGCAACTTTCCTGCCCTCTTCTCACCCTCTAGCTGCTAGAGTACAAGAGATTTTGAAAATAAGTACTATGGATTAGCTAACACAGGGGTTAGCAGAATTCAGGGTAGGGCAGCAAAATGTTTCAGATTGTATATGAAACTAGCACATTTTACCCCTTGATTGCACTAATGTACTCAGATATGATTCAACAATAAAAATAAAAAATAAAAAAGTGACCAAGCCATAGAAAAAAATAAATCAAGGGCTATATAAAGTAATAAGTAACTACGTTTTTCTTATAAGAGACCAAAATGTAAAATGTTCTACCTCTTAGCTTTTTACATTTAGATTGTATAATGTATGACTCAATAAATATGACATCAATTTGAAGAATATAATGTAATTTATTTGTAAGTTTTCCCCAGTTTAGGCAGGGAGATAGAAGAGAAGGTAATAGAAAAGGATAGGGGAAGATGGAGATACAGAGAGAGTGAAATAGAATGAAACATACTGGTGAATAAACGGAGGCAAATTGACCAAGAGGAATAAAAGAGGCCTAGAGGGAGACAGAGAAGTGGAGAAAAAGCTGGGTTAAAGGGAAGCCAGAATTTAAATAGGTTTTGTGTGACTATGTTCCTGTCACCCTCTTCTGCCTTTGGGTTACGAATACCATATGGTAGTAGCTTATCACTTCCTTTAAAAAATGTGGTGGTGCTCTTTAACAGTAATTATTTCTTTTATATCTTTTTTTGGAGACAAAATTTTCACCCTATCACCCAGGCTGGAGTTCAATGGCACAGCACCCAGAGCTCACTGCAGCTTCCATCCTCTGGGGTGATGTAATCCTCCCACTGCAGCCTCTTGAGTAGCTGGGATTATAGGTGCATGCCACCAAACCCAGCTAATTAAAAAAAATTATAGCAACAGGGTCTCACTATGTTGCTCAGGGTGCCCTCTAGTGAGCCTCCTGCCTTGGCCTTCCACAGTGCTGAGATTATAGGGATGAATCATCATGCCCAGCTTCTAACAATATTTAACACATATTTCTTCTGTGTTTCTCTTCTGCTCAGCTGATGTATAGTCTATGTTAATGTCAAATTCCTTTTATTTATTTCTTTTCATATTTCCCTTTACCAGACTGCTTTCTTTCAAATAAAAAACAGAGATTTTTTTATTAGTTTGTATTTATTAGTTAGTATTTATTAACAGTTAATAAAACAAACTTCTATATCTCTAGTACCTATTCTTTTTTTTTTTTTTTTTTTTTGAGACAGAGTCTCAAGCTGTCACCCTGGGTAGAGTGCTGTGGAGTTATAGCTCATTGCAACCTCCAACTCTTAGGCTCAAGGGATCCTTCTGCCTCCATTTTTCTATTTTTTAGTAGAATGGGGGTCTCACTTTTGCCCAGGCTGGTCTTGAACTCATGAGCTCAAGCAATCCACCCACCTTGGCCTCCCAGAGTGCTAGGATTACAGGCGTGAGCCACCGTGCTCGGCCCATGCTCCCATTTTTCAGATGGGAAGTTGCCTCTAATCAAAATCATGCTGTCTAGTCAGTACGGTTGTGATTCTTATCATCAGGGCAAACCCCATGTCTACTGGTAGGATTTTGAACAAAAATATTGTAGTGGTCTGATAGGACTCATGCTAACTAGAGACAGTATGTAACCAAGTGGATCACTCAGGCCCTGCAAAGACTAGGAAGTTCCATGCACAAGTCTCAGACCATCCTGCTGACGATTTGCTGTACTCCAGTAAACATCCACGGAGCACAGTCAGTTGGAGGTGAAGCTTGTGGCTTGCTGGGCCCCACTCTGGTTATAACTTCTGGAAATTGGTAATAACAGACTTGGCAGAATCCTAAAGGAGTGACATGGATGGCTGCTTCTTAGACTTTCCACTAGGAAAAGCCTGACTGAAGCTGGAGAAAGAAAATCAGCCCAATATACGGGATGAATAACCAGAAATTTATTGTGTAGATATGCCCAAGGAAACAATTGGCCAAAGGTGTATAGGTAGCTACACTGATCAGCCATAGACTGGAAATATATGCTTTAACAAATGGAAAATTACAGACTAAACTATTAAAGGAAAAATATTCTGGGAAAGGGAGATATGAAATTAATGGAAGGAATTTAGCAGCTGGGCATGGTGGCTCACGCCTGTAATCCTAGCATTCTGGCAGGGCAAGGTGGGTGGATTGCTAGAGCTCAGGAGTTTGAGACCAGCCTAAACAAGAGTGAGAACCCCATCTCTACTAAAAATAGAAAAACTATCCTGCATTGTGGTGGGGCCTGTAGTCCCAGCTACTCAGGAGCCTGAGGCAAGAGGATCTCTTGAGCTCAAGAGTTTGAGGTGGCTGTGAGCTATGACACCATGGCACTCTACCCAGGTCAACAGAGTGAGAATATGTCTCACAAAAACAAAAAAAAAAAAAAAAGGAAGGAATTTAGCAATTCATGTAGAACTTGTATCAGCTTATCAGAACAAAAAACAGAATGACCTATTAGGAATGAGAGAGAAGACAGCCTGGTTCCACATAGCTAATGTAGACTCTGCAGCCTCGGAGAGTCTAAGTTTCAACTTAGGTCCTTTGTCAGTTCAATTTAGGGTTGCAGAATGGGCGCGTGAAACCTCAGGGCATAGAAACTGAGTGTACTAGGTAAGCAGAGGAGAAAGGGTAAAAAAAACTATGAATCAAACAAATGAGTAATAAATAAAATCAATATGAGATATGTCAAATAACTAAAAACTTCTTATATCCTCAACAAACTCATTTTAAGGGATGTGGGGAGTGGTAAACTACCAAATGTGGCTGGTAGATTATATTGGACCAATTCCTGAATTTTTAAACAAAGAATATTGTCTTACAGAAGTATATACTTAGTAATTAAAAAGATGGTTTGGCCTGTGGTCCTAGCTACTTGGGAGGCTGAGGCAAGAGAATCACCTAAGCTCAAGAGCTAGAGGTTGCTGTGAGCTGTGACACTACGGCACTCTACTGCGGATGACAAAGTGAGACTCTGTCTGTAAAAAAAAAAAAAACAGAGGGTTTGAAGAGCCCACCAGACATGCAGATAAAAATAGTATGACCATGGCTTTGGCTAACGTTGGAGGAACTAGCTGCTTGACATGGAAGATAGGCAGTGATATAAAATATTAAGGAACTAATCATATAACTAAAGTTTTCCAAAGTTTGGCAAAAGACAGTGAATGTAGGGCTTTTATTTACCACACATTCCTTAGGCTACAGGGCAATTGGAAGCTTTAATGAATGGATTATGGAAAACACAGAAAGAATTCAGCAGTAGCAGATATAAATGGCAATGAGGCAAAGGTGCTAATAAAAGCAGAGTTAATTAAAAGACCCTAAGTAAATGTACTCCTATAAAGGATAAAGATCATGAGAAATTCAAAGGAAACAGAAGTAGTAGACCCTCATAAGATATCCAAAAAAGAAAAGGCTTGGTGCCTGTGGCTCAAGTGGCTAAGGCGCCAGCCACATACACCTGAGCTGGCGGGTTCAAATCCAGCCCGGGCCCGCCAAACAACAATGATGGCTGCAACCAAAAACAAACAAACAAAAAATAACCAGGCATTGTGGCGGGCGCCTGTAGTCCCAGCTACTTGGGAGGCAGAGGCAGGAGAATCGCTTGAGCCCAGGAGTTGGAGGTTGCTGTGAGCTGTGATGCCACGGCACTCTACCCAGGGCAATAGCTTGAGACTCTGCCTCAAAAAAAAAGAGGACATTGGATACTTTTTTCTTCCATTCATGATGACTATGTCAAACAGTTTGATGTAAATGTTTCAGATTGTATATGAAACCAGCACATTGTACCCCTCGATTGCACTAATGTACTCAGCTATGATTCAACAATAAAATAAATAAATAAATAAATAAAAATAAAAAAATAAAAAAAAGAGGAGCAATAGCTAGAAGATACCCTTGCAACCTTATGGACAATTCTTGATAGGGCAGCCTATAGCCAGAAGCTGTAGGATGGGTAAAGGTTCAAGGATACTAACTCTTTTATTTCTCTTTTCTATTATTAGATCTGCGTTGCTGTTTTTTCTTGGCTGTGACAATCTGTCTGGTGGTAACTGCAATAGCAGTTCACTACTATACAGACGAGTACCATATATAAAGTTTGTGGAAGGTTCACCAACGTCATTGAAAACCATAACCATACCAATATCTTCATTTCTCATCCAAAGCAAGTATATAACATCTCCACAGGACTCATTGTCACCAAGAATCCATTTATTGCATTTTTTAGTAATATTTTTATCTATTGAGAAAAGCACTGAAGCATGGACTATCCATCATTCAATATTCTGCTTACTGGTCTTATTGATTGTGTGAGCCAGTTACTAGCAATAACTGAAGAGCTTTTACGACTGATGGAAGAACAACAGGCTCGTGCTAGAGAGCAAAATGATAAAGAGGAAAATATGGAGACGGAGCCTTCTCCATCTCCTGAGGAGGCTTCACTCCCGGATCTTGCTAATTTGTCAGATTTAGAATCAATACTTGAAGTGAGAGAAAATGAAGACCTGGTTTTTGATATAGATGAAATTCTGTTCAGGCTAGATGAGGATTATGATGATACACTGGCTGCAGTAAACGATCAGTTAAGAAGTGACTAAGACCCACTTTGCCCCCACTAGCATGTAAGACCTGAATGATTTCTCTATTTCAGTATGTTCTGATTCACTGGCAATATGTGTTTCCTCCTGCTTGTGCACATTTTCATTATTAATACATTTTAAAACAAGTTAAATTTGACTTACTTCCAGCAAAGACTGGTCTCTCTTCTTCTTTTTTCAAAAACCTTTGACTTTATTCATGTAGTTCTTCCTTTATCTGTATTTGTTCTCCTGCTAGGATTCCTGATGCTAAGTGCAAACAATAGGAAAGAAAAGAATTCCTCATCTAACAATGGAGTGAAGAGCTGATGCACTCTGTCACATCTTAGGGTCCAATTTCACTGTTCTAAAATGAATAGCATTACAGTGAATATGTTCACATTAACAGAGACAATGTTGAGATACTTCTACTTGAAAAGATACAACTCCTTATTGGTCCTTTAAGAGATAACTATCTCACTGTATATATCTTATATTCACTGTCATCCCAGGATAGCATTACAGTGAATATGTTCATATTAACAGGGACAGTGTTGGGATACTTTTACTTGAAAAGATAGAACTCCTTACTGGTCCTTTAAGAGATAACTATCAAACAAAGGATGCTATAACAGACTAAAGAAAGTAATTCGAAAAAAGCCACATCTACTGCTAAAAGGTTTTCGGATGACTTTTGCCAGGGAGAATCCTTTGAAAAAGCTGAGGCCAAGAGGTTCCAATGCAGCCCTGCTCTGACAAATGCTGAGCCACATTGCAACTACTTTGCAATATTACTCCACAAGTAGAAATAGCACACTATACCAGTTAACAAAAGAGAAGTACTAGGAGGGCTAGACAAAACCCTACAAGGACTATTAGCTAATGGAAATCCAAACATTTACCGCTACAGGCCTAGAGAGGTTGGTTCACAATAGAAGTCGATAAAGTTCATCTTCTTGGGTATACCTAAATTTAAAAAGAATAATTGAGAGGCTCATTACGTGAATCTGGCTGCAGCCTCAGCCTAGATTTATTTACTATTCAGAGATAAGAGAAATAATGAATTCAAGCGAAATGTGGAGTAGTATTTGGACATAGTAATTCTACATAAGTCAGAAGGAAAAAATGCAATAGTCGAAGGAACCCCCCATCAAAGCAGAGAAGGACCAAATAAATGTGTGGACAATTCACTGATCATACCAATTCTATACTATACGTTGCCATCATTTCTTTTTTTTAAGGGTATCAAATGATTTTATCACAAAACTTCAGGCCATTTATTGTCCCTTCTAACAAACACAAAGACGAGAATAAAGTAAACACACTCAAGACTACTAGCCCTTGCAGAATAGGAAGCAGCCCTGGACAGAGGATCCCCAACTGTTTTTCCTCACTGCAATGTCTGAGCTTCCACACATGTCCTAGGCTTCCAAGTTTTGTCACCTCTTACAAGGGAAAGGAAACTGGCTAGAAGGTCATGCACAAGAAGGTCACAACTTTAAAGCTACCTGATGCTAGCTTGGCTTATACTTTCTAGTTTGCAACTAAACAACATCAAATAAGCATTGTTAAATACCTACTCCTTCTAGTTTGCAACTAAACAACATCAAATAAGCATTGTTAAATACCTACTCCTTCTAGTTTGCAACTAAACAACATCAAATAAGCATTGTTAAATACCTACTC
>CAUYRH010113726.1:0-13546 GCA_963574655.1 Perodicticus potto | reverse complement strand
TGGATGTGGAGAAAAGGGAACACTTCTACACTTCTGGTGGGAATGCACACTACTACGTTCCTTTTGGAAGGATGTTTGGAGAGTACTTAGAGATCTAAAAATAGACCTTCCATTCGACCCTATAATTCCTTTACTAGGTATATACCCAGAAGACCAAAAATCACACTGCAACAAAGACATCTGTACCAGAATTTTTATTGCAGCACAATTCATAATCACTAAGTCATGGAAGAAGGTCAAGTGCCCACTGACCCACGAATGGATTGCAAAATTGTGGTACATGTATAACATGGAATACTATACAGCCTTAAAGGAAGATGTTTACATGGATGGAGCTGGAACATATTCTTCTTAGCAAAGTATCTCAAGAATAGAAGAAAAAGTATCCAATGTACTCAGCCCTACTATGAAGCTAATTTACAGGTTTCATATGAAGGCTAAAACCCAACTATAGTACAAAAATATGGGGAAAGGGGCAAGGGAGGGGAGGGGAGGAACGAGGATGGGGTAGGGGGAGGGTAATTGGTTTGGCCACACCTATAGTGCATCTTAGAAGGGTACAGGTGAAACTTACTAAATGCAGAATACAAATGTCTTCATACAATAACTAAGAAAATGCCCTGAAGGCTATGTTAAATAGTTTTATGAAAATATTTTAGATTTTATATGAAACTGGCACATTGTACCTCTTGATTGCACTAATGCATGCAGCTATGATTTAATTTTAAAAAAGACATAAAAATGGTCATTTTGTGTCTTAAATTTAAATCTTTAACCAGAGAGAGGCAATTTTTGTAAGTGGTGAGAGGTGTGGGTTCAGTTTCAGTCTTCTACATGTGCCTAACCAGTTCTCCCAGAGCCATTTATTAAAAAGCCATGGGAATAACTCTTGACCAAATCTTCCTGGAAAAAGATTTATGAAAAAAGACCCCCTTGATAATTGCAGCAACATCAAAAATAAATAAATGGGTCATTGTCAAGCTAAAAAGCTTCTGTGCAGTGAAGGGTGCAACAACCAAAGCAATCAGACAGCCTTCAGAATGGGAGAAGATATTTGCATGTTAAGAATCTGACAGTCCTGATAACCAGAATCTACCACAACTCAATCTAATCAACAAGACCAAACAACCCCATTTATAAGTAGGCAAGAGACTTGAATAGAGCCTTCTTTGAAGACGGCAGATGAATGCCAAAAAACACATGAAATAATGATCATTGTCCCTAACTGTCATAGAAATGCAAATCAAAACCATCCAGAGATAGCACCTAACACAGTGATATTAGCCCATATCACAAAATTCCTAAGCTGCAGATGCTGGAGTGGACATAGAGAGTAGAGACACTTCTACACTGCTGGTAGGAAAGCAAAATAGTACAACTTCTATGGAAAGAGGTATGGAAAATCATCAAAGAGCTAAAAGAAGACCTTCCATTTGATCCTGCAATCCCATTACTAGGTATCTACCCAGAAGAAGAAAAATCATTTTATCATAAGGAAATTTGCACTAGATGTGTATTTCAGCTTAATTTATAATCATCAAGATGCGGAATCAACCTATGTGCCTATCAACCCATGAATGGATTAATAAAATGTATACCATGAAATACTATTCAGTCATAAAAAATATAGAGGTTTTTTTTTTTTTTTGTATTTACCTGAATGGAACTAAAGCACATTCTTCTTAGCAAAGGGCTGGCTCATGCCTGTAATCTTAGTACTGTGGGAGGCCAGGGTGGGTGGATTGCCTGAGCTCACAGGTTCAAAACCAGCCTTGGTGAGAGCAAGACCCATCTCTTCAAATAGCTGGATGTTGTGGCTAGTGTCTGTAATCGCACCTACTTGGGAGGCTGAAGCAACAGAATCACTTGAGCCCAAGAGTTTGGGATTGCTGTGGGCTGTGATGCTACAGCACTCTACTGAGGGTGACAAAGTGAGATTCTGTCTCAAAAAAGAGGAAAAGAATGGAAAACCAAATATCCTATGTACTCAATACTAATATGAAACAAACAGATAAGCAACTACACACTCACAAGAGGGAACACCATTGAATTCAAATGACGGGGAGATGGGGGGAAGAGAAAGGGGAAGTAGGTAAGAGAGAGTGATAAGCTCTCACCTATGGGACATACCCCCTGGGTGAATACTTCACAGAAAGAATGTCCTGTTTTGTTTTAAGGCTGTAAAACAGATACCCCTCATTTTTTCTGAACTAGTCATGATTTCACAGTGAAAATTTGAGGGTGTTTCTTTCTTTTCATTGTATCACTAACAGTTCCTGGCATTATACTGGGCTTCTACTATGTATTCAAGAGCTACTTGCCAATTTAATATATAATAATATAATAGAAAGGAGAAGTTACCATGCTGAGCTATTTGCTGTTAATTTGAAATAGAATGATGATGCTTTTACAGGAAATTTGATGCTAGGGGTCTGGTCTTTTTACCCTTGGGACTAGGCCAGGCACTTTGCTACAGGGCTGAACAAGGAACCAACACCAATTGTAGCAGAGCAGAGAGATGGAAAGAAACAAGGTCCCTGACAATACTATTGATCCAGCCCTCAGCCCATGCATTCTCTGCACGCAAGAAAATATGAGAAAATCCTTTTGCATGGGGTTAAACTTTCTACTACTTGAACCTGAAAGCATCATAGCTGATAAACATTTAAACTAACTTTGCAACTATAAAATCAGCTAAAAATTGCACATTATTTTTCTCATACAAACTACATTTTCCTCTGAATGAGAAGTAAGAACAGGGAAAACAAATCAAATAAACCTTAGAAATAGAAAAGATTGAATACTTAAGTTGAAAGGAAATAAAGGCCAACTATTACAGCCTATTTATTTTAAATAGGGAACTTGAGGCCCAGAGAAATATAAATCTCACTTGGTGTCACCAAGCAAGTTTGTGGTATGTCAAGATTGGGTATCAAGGTTGTGTTGGCCACTTCATTCTGTCTATGATATTAAGTGTCAAAAAGAGAGTATTAAATGGGGCAAGGATACCGAGGCATTAATAAAACAACGACCACTTTTGTGTGGTCACCAATGCCTGCTCACTTAAAACTTCACAGGATCCTTTTGAAACTGCATCAGTAGCTCGAAGGAATTGTTCAAGATAGAGGTATTATTCTTTTATGTTTCATCTCATAGAAATATATAATGTCAACATTTTCAGTGTTGTTTATAAATAATTAATAATTACAGATGCTTTAAGGAGTTGAGGATTTTTTTAAGTAATGAATGTGTCTCTGGTTTACTTTATGTCCTTTCTGATTAACGTATGACCTGTGACATTTACTCATTTCATGCTGATTGAATTGTGAAATGTTTTGGCCTTAATTTTGGCTTTAAATTTTTACACTATACAGTTTCTTTACTCAAACCTCTAAATGTTTAATATCATTTGTATTCTTGTGCCTCTGAATATTAAGCCACAGAAAGATTTTTCAGTTATATAAATTGTAGCTTCCATCTGAAGCACTGGTGGAATTAATATCCCAGATTAATGTGAAGTTGAAATCTACGTGTGTAACACATGAAAAGAATGAACAAAACTGCGTGCACTTGAGTTAGCAGCCTAAATTACAAGTCAGAGTTGAGATTTGGGGTCAGCACATAAGATTTATGGGAATTTTCATCAAACACTAAACTAACCACCCTTCTAATCCTGGCTGTCCATTGATCATCTCACTCTAGTTCAGCCATCAAACATTTGTCAAACACCTACTGTATACCCAACAACATGGAAGACCGTGGGAAGCATGTTGGAAAGGGTAAACATTAAAGCGAGTGACCAGGGTGTAGCAAAAATATAACAAGGGATAACTCAGTGGCCCTGCCCATGAAGAATGTACAATCTAATGGTGAGATAGCTAACCAAGGCATTGGGTGCTGTAGTGATGGTTTTACCAAAGTACCATTGAATATAGATGAAGGTACATTCACTTGAGGCTTCTCTGAGGAGGCGACATATAAGTTGGATTTTAAAGACAAGTAGAATTCTGTATGTGGAAGAGAGAAGACAGAATGGAAGTACTCTAGGTTGTAAAATATTGTCCATAGTGGTAAGAAAATTATTGGCAAAGCAACTGTGAATACAGAGTTTGGGAAGTCTTAGGTAGGGATATCCATGATGAGAAATTAAGCTAAATAATCTAGATGATAAGGCCCATTGGCACAATGTAAGGAACCTTCACTTGCTCCACCCATAGCATTATTTAAAGCATTCTTTCCACCACTCCATGCATGTTGGTCTGCTCTGCTTGTTGATCAGTTATGAGGCTGTCGATCTGCCCTAAAATCTATTCTATCCCCACTTAACATCTCCCAGTCAACTCGTGACAAAAATAGAGATTTTTATATTCCTGACCAAAGTGCCTTTTTAACTTCTCTGGAAACTTGTGGAATACATAGAATAGTTGGCTTAGCCTTTCATTTAATTAAGAAGAGAAATTAACAAGCCAATGCCAATCAAGATGTCATAAGATGACAAAAATTGATTCAGCTTCTTCAGCTTTGCTATGGCTAGACCATCGTGCATGAGCACAGATCATCCAACAAGACTGACCTTTCATCATATACAAAGAATAAGGGGCTGCACTTCACTGCTAGGAAATCACACTGAGCCATGTTCAGTATCAGCTCTATAGCAATGACAATAAGGTCAGCAATAAACTTAATATCAGCAAAAAAATAGAAATAGGATAAGGTAAAAGGGGCTCTACTACACAACCAATGTGTGTCAATCTATGTCAAATTCTTCTTTATTGATAAGTTTGGAGCACAAAGACTTTATTATGCACATATTTCTCTGTTTAACATATTCATTTTCAAGATTCTTTCTTTGGTGTCTCTGGTCTCCTTGCTAAAGCTGGCTTTACAGTAATTGTTGCCTGAGAAGAGAAAATTGTCCACAGGTCTAGGTCTTAGTAACCCTAATGATAGAGAAAGAGGTACCATTTTTCCTTGCGGTTAGAGTGACATGAGGATAGTTGCCTTAGTTTTCTTTACAAATTAAACCTCGTGTTTAGGAAAAAGAGCCAGAGGACTGAAGATAGTTTGTACATTTGTACCCACCTCCTATTAACAAGGATTTAAAATATTGAACAGATATTGAACAGAACAGGTACTGATCTACAAAATGCTGAAAAGTAACCACCGAAGGAAAATCTAGAGTTCCTGAAATCCTGTGAATTTAAGCCCCATTGTACATATGAGCAATGTGTACTTGTCAGAATACACATAAAGCCACAGAACTGTAGACCTTGACAGTGAGAAGCTAGAGCATTTGGTTCATCATAGAGAATATTGTGGAGGAGCACTGCAAAGAGTCAAGAGACAGAGGTTCTAGTCCAGACTCAAGAACTGAATTGCTGTTATGTCTTGGTCAAGTCCCATAACCTCTAGTTGTCCTCAGTACACAGAGCTATGCTGAGACACAGAATAGAAAATACTATGGACTCCCTATGAGGATAAATGTAAATTATTATTGTTATCATAGCAGCATTATAATTCTAAGACTTTTTGAAACACGGAATTTGACTAAAACTAGACTATTTTTTACCTCTCTGCTCTCTATAAAGTTTGCCATGCAAAGTTTGAAATAAATGTGATTCAACAGCACATTTTTAATGTGCAAAATATTTTCAAATACTTCCCAATTCCATTTGCATATAAACAATTTGCTAATTACAGATAAATTATTCAGTTATTAAAATATGCCCTACAGGACATACATTTGGCAGTATTTTAGTGGTTACTTTTTCTTATTTTGTTTGAAAATAATTGATTTGTATACTTCAAAAGAATTTCATTTTAGACTTCTTTTTTTTTAACCAATTCGCTTCATACCCCATTCCTCCCAAATATTCTGAATCAATGAATCCTCAGTGAATTACCTCATTCAGTGCTTTAAACAGGGTGTAACTGTGAAGGCTGTGAACAGGTGGTACTCTTTTGGTCTCTGTTTATGATAAACTATTGCATTCAAGACAGGGGACCAGTATACTAAGGCAATGATTTTTCATCTTTCAGGATGCATATTGGAAATATGTCCTAGTGAACTATATGTTATCCATTCTAATTGCAAAGAGCAACGATAGACACATTGTATAACACCAAATAATCCAAAATCATTCATCTATGTCAGACATTGGAGTATAATGTTTACATTTATATTTGACACGATGATTTTCATATTCAATGAACAATTCATTTTCATTGTTACAATGAAGCTTCGCCCTGAAGACATAACTCAAGGATGTATTACAGAGAAAAGACCTCTAGGCTAGATGGTGTACTGAGTTCTACTTCCATTCCTGCAACCTGTAAGCTGGGTAATCCTGAACAGGTTGTGTCATCTCTCTGAACCTCACTTTGCTCATAGATATTAAGATCATGTTGACAATTAAATTGTCTTGAAGTCATTTCCCTAATCCTATCTCCACTTAACATCTCTTAGTCAACTCTTGATGGAAATAGTGCTTTTTATATTCCTGACCAAAAAGCCTTTTTAACTTCTCTGGAAAATTTTGTAGAACAGGTAGAATAGTTGGCTTAGCCTTTCATTTAAACAAGAAGAGAAATCAACAGGCCAATGCCAAACAAGACCTCATCAGGCCACAAAAATTGATTTGGCTTATTCAAGAAATACTATTTTTCCTAAACTAAGAAGCCCAAGTTGTAGCCCTTTCTCTGTCATTGACCAGTGGAGTGCGTTACTACGTGGGCTGCTGTGGTGGTAGAGGTCATAGGCAATCACTCTGATATTTTCTGAGTGCTAATGTGATATGGTATAATTCTGTGCAAATGACCTGACATAAGCAAATCATATGCTGGGTAATGAGCAATACAATCTCCTTTGGATAAGTAAATGCTGTATCCTATATTTGCATTGATAATTAATTTTCTCTGTTGAGAGATTTTCCACAATTTCTTTGACTTTTATTTGCTATGTCATAACTTAAGGTTTAGTTTAATAAGGAACTAGTGTCCTTATAGAAAGATTTTCCCCCAAATTTTAATTGCCTCCAAGAATTAATTTGACTGATGAATACTTTTTGTTCTTATTTGTTAATGCCATATATACATGATAATGAAGGGGATTTTCCAAGCCACATACATGTGAATTATGAATAATGTAATCCATGCTTAGCATGCATTTTCACATAGCATACTAACGGAAGCCTTTCGTAACAGATTTGTCTACAACATTATTATTTTCGTCTTTGCTAACAATTCTGTGATGGAAGCAGCTAAGTCATGCATGTGTGCTACTTTATTCAACACTTTGAATTTTTTTTTCCAAATGCTTGTGCCTTATGGATGAGTTCTCAGTGGTAAGTCCATTTAAAATTTTTTATTCCTCATGAGCCTGACAGCACATCAAGAAGGGTTGATTTAGAAAAACACAGATTGTTCACTAATCCCTAGCGTGAGTGGCTTTCTTACTAATTAGTTTTGACTTTGAACATTTGAAATTTTTCTTTGAAAGTAATTATTGCATAGAAAGATTGGTTTTGGGATCTCTCTTTAAATTTTATTCTTTTTAAAAAGTCTATGACTAAAATAAATTATTTAAAACTCACTGTTTTCTGTGTACTAGTTTAAACAGGTTTTGGTACCTACTTATATAGTCAGGAAACTTTTCTTAAAATTCAGGCTTCTTTTCTATTCCTTTACATTTTAATAGATTCATACAGACCCACAGAAGGCCCTATTTCTTTATTTCAAGACTTTCATGTTTAGATAATCAGCCTTCTTCATATGATGGATAATCGGATCCCTGAGTTTTAACAATCTCATAAGAAGTAGAAGCAAAATGAATGAAAGTTTTAGTTTTTATTTCTCGTATAATCAAATTTATCTGTGGAATAAAATGAGAGAGTGTGGCTTAATAAAGGGGCTTTATCAAATTACTTTAAACAGAAACTTTTAAAAAGCTTGCTTAATTTCTGTTTCTTGCATGCTATTTTTTTGATTAGTTGATTTCAGGAAAAATTTCCAGTTTCAAACCATACTAGCATACCATTTGAATAAGGAAAAAATTCAGGCTCACATTTCTCTTTATATACAACAATTCATTTTGGATGCCAGAACAGCTAGAAGAAGTGGCAGGAAAGGCTCTCGTGCTCAAGGAGGTGGCACAGTAGTCTTAGTGAGATGAGATAAGCACCTAACAACACCCAGAGAATATATGCACATGTTAACTTCCAGAGAGCAAAGCAAGGTGGTAAACAATGCTGGTGAGGTTTGTACAAAAATGATTTTTGAAAGTATGTCAAAATAAAGACAAAAATCTGGATGTAGGAAGAGAAAATCTGGATTCAGCCTTTTGTAGCCACTGGAGGTATAGAAAGAAAGTAGGGGACAAAAATTAGCTTGTTGGGGCGATAGACCTACTGGGAGTTTGGACCGATGTTGAGGACAGGGTAGCCTGTGGAGGTCTCCAATGCTGGCTAGAAAATGTGTGACCACAATCCAACTGTGGTCATAACTTCAGGTGCCAGCCAAGTCACCCAAGAGAGTGCAGAATTACAACTTCAATCTAAAGAGGAAAGTTTCTATTGTTATGTTCATGAACAAATGCACATTCTGTGAGGCCAGATCTTCATATTTTTCAAAGGCATCCAGACACCTAGGTTTTAAAGAAAAAAAAATGCTCCTAATGTTAAGTATTAACTCTTAAAAAAAAAAACTAGTGTGCGAGCCAAATTAAAGTTACCTGATGGCTTGATGTAGCCTGAGAATGACCCAGTTTTTGATTCTGCACAATGAAAAGGACCATGGGCAAGTTTAAACCTGAGACTGGTGTGGCAGTGATGGGGAATGAGAGAGAGATTCTTGGTAGTATGCAAAGAATTGGCAGGAATCAGATCTAGACAAAAATGGATCTACACAAACGGTAAAGGAAAGTTTAAATTAACAGGAACTTCCAAAGACTTGATAGAACTTAAACATGTTACTAGTGTACACAGGAAAATAAAATTTCTGGACAAAGAAACCTACTTGAATATTTTGAACTTAAGGCTCCAGGTTGATGGAGACACAAAGTAGGAAGTTTTTGGCTTAGGAGGCAATAGGAACCAATTTATCATACGTGTCTAACTTTCGTTGAAATACTGGGGATATCCTGAAGATAGTTGGAAATTTTGAACTGAGAGGGTGCTATAACTGTCAAAATTAATTAGGTACTTAACTAATCTCCTGTATAAATAACATGTATTTGTACACATTCTTTTTCCACATATAGAAATCACTTATGTAGAACCTTTCATTTTTGAACTTAAGAAATACAGCAGATTGGCTCATTTTCCAAATATGTACCATTCTGTGATTACATATGTAGATATTTGTCCATTCATGCATGCATAGTGTTGCCATATTTTGCAAATAAAAATACAGAAAGCCAGTTAAATTTGAATTTCAGATAAACATGTAAGTTTTTGTATAATTATGTCTCCAATATTGTATCAGATAAATTTATACCCCCAAATTATTCATTGTTCATTATCTGAAATCCAAATTTAGCTGGAGTCTTGTAATTTACTTAGCTCTGTGCAAGATGCATCTAGGTTATCACCCTCTCTCAGCTCCCAGAATAGTTTCCTCACGCACCCCCCTGCTTCCACATTTGTCCTTCTATGTGCCACTGTCCAAACAACAATAGGGTCACTTCTGGATTGATTTTGTCACCCCTTTGCTTATAACTTTTTGATGGTTTCTTTTTGTACCAATAAAATTAAGACTTTCTACCATGACTCAAAATGATCTATCCCAGAGCTAGATGAGGCCATTCTAAACGATGCTCCCCAGAGCCCCCTCGTTTTGAATGTACTGTTTTCCCCCAGGCTGGTCCAGTTCATCCCTTTTACTCTGCTTTCTTTTCTTTGCACCACTCAAACTTGTTTGTTTCTTAGGACTTTGCCCTTCTGTTCTCTTAACTCAGAGTGTTCTCTCTCCACAGTTTTGTTCACCTGGCTCAAGTCTTAACCATTCAAGTCTTAACTCCAATAGGACCTCCTCATAGAGGCCTTTCCTGATCACTCTTACCTAGAGTAGAGTTTTTCAGCCTTGGCACATCAACTGGTGCATTGTAAGATTCTTAGCAGTGTCCCTGGCCTTTAATCAGTAGATGCCCTCATTGTGGTAGTTAAAAATGTGTTAGCCATCACCAAATGGCCTCAGGGGGGATCATTCCTGGTTCATAATCCCAGATGCCATTATCCTTCTTCCACTTTATTTTTGTCATATTATCCTATTTTTCTAACTTCATAGCACTTAAGACTAGCTGTGGTTATTCTATTTGCCTATGTTACTTGTTCACGTCATCTCTTTTTTTCTCTCTTATTAGAAGCGTAACTTAAATTGTGTAAGACTTGATCTATTTCATTTACTGCTGTATCAATATTTTCTAGAATCATACTTGGCATTTAGAGGTTCTCAAAAGGAACAATTATTAAATATATGCCAAATTCAAACAATTTTTACTGAAGTGCTCCCATGTCCCACATACCATCAGACTTACATAGAATAACAGCGAACATGACCTTATCCCTGGTTTCTTGTCTTTGGTATCTTACAGAGAACTCCAATATTCTGGATCACAGGCCCTACAGAATACAGACATCTTACATAAGGTCCAGGGAGGCTAACCTGCTATAGTGCATGGGTCAGCTCAACACAACAAAAAATCATCCTGCCCCAATGAGAACATTATTACCCCTGAGAAACACACTGGCTAAACCACCCAGGGTTCACCTGCAGAGCTAGGGAGGGTGTCACTGGGCACAAACTACATGGAGGAAAATTAAGGAAGGCAGTTTCACAAATGGAATTTAGGGTACTCTTAGCAGAAGCAAGATGGTTTGATACATGGGAGAAAGAGTACTTGTCTTCAACAATGGGGTAACTATATCAGTGGGAAGTTACTGAGGACTTTCCTTGGATATGGAACTTGGAGAATTTTCTGGAAAAATATCTATTGCGGCGTTATTTGTTGTGTTATGTTAATACATTAGCTGTGATGCAATATAACACTTGCTATTAATCGTGACAATTTCTAGACTGTACTTGACACTGATACACAGAATTTTTTTTCTTTCATATTGTTTAGTTATCTTCTAAAGTAAAGGGAAGCCTGCTATAACTGATAAGAAGTTCACAAATCATAAAACTGCAACTCAATGCATTTTTATTTTTAATTGACAAAGTCTTATATATTTACTGTGTACAACACGATATTTTGAAGTATATATGCATTGTAGAATGACTAACTCTAGCTAATTGATATGCCCATTATCTGATATAGTTATTATTTTTGTGAAGAGAGCCCTTTATATCCACTCCTTTAGCATTTTTCAAGGATAGAACATATTATTAACTATAGTCACCATGTTTTAACATAAACTTCTTGAACTTATTCCTCCTGTATAAATGGAATTTTGCATCCCTTCACCAGCACCTCTCCTCCACGCCCAAACACTCCAACCCCTGGTAGCTACCGTTCTATTTTATACTTCTATGAAATCTACCTTTTGAGATACCACGTATGAGTGAGATTACACAGTGTTTGTCTCTCCATGCCTGGCTTATTTCACTTAATTCCATGTCCCCCGGGTTCATTTGTGTTGTCACAAACAACAGGGTTTCATTCTTTTTATGAATGAGCAGTATTTCACTGCATACAGAGGGTGCCAAAAAAGTATAAATGTATAAAGTTGTAACACTTAATATATACCGACAGTGTTTTTATACTTGTGTCTCTTGTAATTGCAAAGGTCAAATGTGACTTGAGTATTACAATTTTAATACAGTTTTTTCCTTTTTAAAAATGTGTATATGTTTTTTGGCACCTTCTGTATTACCACATTTTCTTCACCTGTTGATCTATTGATGGATATTTAGGTTGATTACTATCTTGGCCATTATGAATCATGCTGCAACACACATGAGAATACAGGTATCTTTGGACAAACTGATTTATTTTTTTAAAAAATATACACCCAGTAATGGGATTCTTAAATCACATGGTAATTCTACTTCTTATTTTTTTGACAGAGCTCCATAGTGTTTTCCATAATGGTTGTGCTAATTTATATTCCCATCAACAGCAGGTGAAGGTTTTTCTTTGCTTACACCCTCAACAGCACTCGTTACTTTTTGTCTTTTTGATAATAGCCATTATAACTGAAGTAAGATGATACCTCATTGTGGCTTGGATTTCCATTTCCCTGGTGATTAGTGGTGTTGAGTGTTTTTGTATAACTCTTGACCATTTGTTTGTCTTATTTGGAGAAATGTTCTTAGTGTATTTGTTACTTATATTTTTTGTTTGTTTTTATTGTTGGGGATTCATTGAGGGTACAAGAAACCAGGTTACACTGATTGCATTTGTTTGGTAAAGTCCCTCTTACAATCGTGTTTTGCCCCCAAAAGGTGTGGCACACACCAAGATCCCAACCCCCTCGCTCCTTCCCTCTCTCTGCTCTTCCTTTCCCTACCCCTCCCTCATTTTTTCTCTCTCTGCTCTCCTCTTCCCCCCCCACCATGTCATTAATTGTCATTAATTGTCCTCATGTCAAAATTGAGTACGTAAGATTCATGCTTATGATGAAAGGATCCATTCTTGTGATGCTTTACTAAGAATAATGTGTTCCACTTCCATCCAGGTTAATACAAAGGCTGTAAAGTCTCTGTTTTTTTAATGGCTGAATCATATTCCACAGTATACATATACCACAGCTTGTCAATCCATTCCTGGGTTGGTGTGCATTTAGGCTGTTTCCACATTTTGGCGATTGTAAATTGAGCTGCAATAAACAGTCTAGTGCAAGTGTCTTTATGATGAAAGGACTTTTTTCCTTCTAGGTGGATGCCCAGTAATGGGATTGAAGGATCAAATGGGAGGTCTTGCTTGAGTTCTTTGAGAGTTTTCCATACTTCCTTCCAAAAAGGTTGTATCAATTTGCAGTCCCACCAACAGTGTAAAAGTGGTCCCTTCTCTCCGCATCCATGCCAGCATTTGCAGTTCTGAGATTTTGTGATGTGTGCCATTCTCACTGGAGTTAGATGATATCTTGGGGTAGTTTTGATTTGCATTTCTCTAATAATTAGGGATGATGAGCATTTTTCATATGTTTTTTAGCCATTTGTCTGTCTTCTTTAGAGAAGGTCCTATTCATGTCTCTGGCCCTTTGATATATGGGATTATTGTCTTTTTTCATGTGGATTAATTTGAGTTCTCTATATATCCTAGTTATCAAGCTTTTGTCTGATTCAAAATATGCAAATATCCTTTCCCATTGTGTAGGGTGTCTATTTGCTTTGGTTGTTGTTTCCTTAACTGTACAGAAGCTTTTGAGTTTAATTAAGTCCCATTTGTTTATTTTTGTTGTTGTTGTAATCTTGTTGCAATCTTGTTGTTGTTGTGAAGTCTTTCCCCAGGCCGATATCTTCCAGTGTTTTTCCTATGCTTTCTTTCAGGATTTTTATTGTGTCATGCCTTAAATTTAAGTCCTTTATCCATCTTGAATCAATTTTT
>CAUYRH010113725.1:0-12511 GCA_963574655.1 Perodicticus potto | reverse complement strand
CCAGCTACTTGGGAGGCGGAGGCAAGAGACTCGCTTGAGCCCAGGAATTGGAGGTGGCTGTGAGCTGTGATGCCACAGCGCTCTATCCAGGGGGACAGATTGAGGCTCTGTCTCAAAAAAAAAACAAGAAAATCTCAGTGGACATTATGTAAATCTTCCACAGGAACTGGGTACAACTTAACAAATACCACAGGTAAGAGAGAGAGAAAGCAGAAAAGGACCAAGTGAATATGCACATTGGCTGGGGGGACGGTTGTTTTTAACTTTTGCTTATTGCTGTCTAGCTTGGTATTTTGGTATTTATTGCATAAGGGTTAACAGTTCACAGTTTATTTTATATTGATAGAATTTGCAGTTATAAAATAAAGGGCAGGGGAGTTTTTATCTTTTTTTTTTTTAGACAAAGTCTCACTATGTCACCATTGGTAGAGTGCTGTAGTGTCACAGCTCACAGCAACCTCAAACTCTTGGGCTTAAGCAATTCTCTTGCCTCAGCCTCCCAAGTAACTGGAACTACAGGCACCCGCCACAACAGCCCAGCTATTTTTTTTCTTGTTTTGCACTTGTCATTGTTGTGTAGCTGGCCTGGGGGCTCAAACCCGGGAGCCTGGATGTATGTGGCCGGCGCCCTACCCAGGGAGCTATGGGCGCCGCCCAGGAGTTTTTAATCTTGATTTCAACAGGTGTTAAGACTTTCAACTGAGATTTGTTTGTGAACATTTTATAACTTATTTATAATATTTCGTTTTAGTTTCTTGTTGCTACCATAACAAATAACTACAAACTCAGCTGCTTGAAAGAACATAAATTTATTATTTTATGGTTCTGTGAGTTAGAATTCTTACATGCGGCTCCCTGGGCTGCTTCCTTTTCTGGAGGTGCTTGGGGGAGAACCATTTCCTTGTCCATTTCCACGTCTTCTCCTGCTCCTGGAAACTGCCCACATCCCTTTACTTGTGGACCTCTGTATGCCTCCACCTTCAAAGCCAGCAACATCAAATTTCTTTGACCTTTCTTTAGTAGTCACCTCTCCCTCTGAGTGAAGTCCTGAGAGACTCTCACTGGGCCCATCCAGATCATCTGAGTCTTAGATGGTGGTTCTCAACCTTCCTAATGCCTCCTAATGCCATGACCCTTTAATATAGTTCCTCATGTTGTGGTGACACCCACCCATAAAATTATTTTCGTTGCTACTTCATAACTATAATTTTGCTACTGTTATGAATCGTAATGTAAATGTCTGGTATGCCAGATGTGTTTTCATTGTTACAAAGGGGTTGCAACCCACAGGCTGAGAACCACTGAACAATAATCTTCCAATCTCAAGGACCTTAACCTTAATCACATCTGCAACATCCATTCTACCATGTAAGGTAATATATTCACATGTTCTGCAGATTAGAAGGCAGACATTTTGGTGAGGCCCTTATGCTGCCTATCATGGTTGTCTATATTGACTCCAAAATGATTGCCTCCTTGTAAAATAAGTGTGCATTAAAAAATAGCTGATTTAGAGAAAAAATAGAAAGTAAAATGTCTGTGGCTATGGCAAAAATAATGAAAGTGGTCTTCAAATGACTGTAGTTTGGGAAACGCTTCACCTGAGAGGTGGCCTAACAATAGTAAAGAGCTGAGTGCAGGCCAGAGAGCCTGTAGACCCAGCTAGACCTTGGTGCACTTTTCTGTGATAGCTGGCTCCGCCTAGGGCTCTAACCACAATTGTTGAGTGTCCTCATCCCAAAGAAAGGAATAGCACCAGATAGACAGTCTCCAGATGTCCCTCCAGCTCCAGTTGCTAATTCTGTGTAAATCAGTGGTTCTCAACCTTCCTGATGTGCGATGTATTTTCATTGTTACAAAGGGGTTGTGACCCACAGGTTGAGAACTGCTGGTGTAAATAGATATTTATGTTAGGACTTTAAATGCAGGGCCAAACACAGTGTGAAATATCTCTAAACCTCATAAACAATTCAAAAAGTAAAAATACCAGTTCTATCTTAAATGCTCCCTTCCCTAAATGTAGTTACCAAGCACAAAATGACAAGCCTTGGCTGATTATTTAACTGATTGTTGTCATAGTTGTTAGGGGTGGTCTTGTCATGATTGGATATCCTTTTTTTCTGTTTGTTTGTTTGGCTGTTTTTGATAAATATTTTTTCAAAGTGAATGTTCATTATTAGTTGCATTCATCAAACCATTATAGATCCTTTGAGAACATTTCCTAAACTTAGCAAAATAGGAAGTACTAGAAAGGTGGGGGGCAAGCAGTTGGTAAAACAGGACCCCAAATTAGGTAGACATTATAAAGAACTGATGATTCTTATCACCTCCTTCAAGTCCACACTTACTTATAGGTTGTTTCAATTCTAATAATTATTAATGGCTCAGCATCTGTGGCTCAAGTGGCTGAGGTGCCAGCCACATACACCTGAGCTGGAGGGTTAGAATCCAGCCCGGGCCTGCTAAACAACAATGGTGGCTGCAACCAAAAAATGGCCGGGCGTTGTGGCGGGCGCCTGTAGTCCCAGCTACTTGGAAGATGAAGGCAGGAGAATCGCTAGAGTCCAGGAGTTGGAGGTTTCTGTGAGCTGTGATGCCACAGTACTCTACCCAGGGCGACAGCTTGAGGCTCTGTCTCAAAAAAAAAAAAAGATAAAAATTTTTAAGCTTTATATTCCCTAAAATCAACTTTGCCTTGAAATATAGTTTTAAAAACTGAAAGTATGCTTTTTTTGATTACTTCATAAATTATGAGAGTCGCATAGCAGCTCTCCTGTCTCTTCCTCCTCCACCCTTTCCCCGCTTTCGTACTGTGCCAATCACAGGTGGATGCTCAGCATCACCCCACAGCACAAGATAAATAAGCTTGGAAGGTTTCCTAGCAACATATTGTTCTGGGAACCTGCTCTGTTTCCCTAAACAAGATGAGGCCAAACATCCTAGAATCTCAGCCAGATGGGAAAGGATTAGCTTACTGAGAGTGTTTAATGCATGTTTTTAAATTTTACTTTGAAATATAAACCTCTTAACATAGGTAGCAAGACTGACTTTTAAAAGGACCCTCTTTTACATGTCAAAAACATTTGGTAATAGTTTGAATATTAAAAATACGGTTTCAGAGGAATTCTCTAGGAACAAGCCAGCAATATGTAATCCAGTAACTGATAAATGGATTTTAGAACCCCGTAGAAAATACTTCCACACAGGAGTGATATTCAGCCTGGTACCCGGTGGTATGGTATTCCAGTTGCAAAAACACTGAAATATTTCCTATCTGGTGGGTGAATGGAGCCCTGCTCCTGCTCCTATGGAAATATTTGAGATACCTTGCCACTGCTTAAAACCCAGAGACATCCCTTGTCTCTGTAGATCCAGGACTACTTCGGTGCTAGTGATTTGCAACTTCATCTTGAGAGACACTTTTTTTTTTTTTTTTTTTTTTGTAGAGACAGAGTCTCACTTTATCACCCTCAGTAGAGTGCTGTGGCATCACACAGCTCACAGTGACCTCCTAGGCTTAGGCGATTCTCTTGCCTCAGCCTCCCGAGTAGCTGGAACTACAGGCGAAACGCCTGGCTATTTTTTTTGTTGCAGTTTGTCCAGGGCTGGGTTTGAACCTGCCATCCTCGGTATATGGGGCTGGCGCCCTACCCACTAAGCCATAGGCGCCGCCCAAGACTATTTTTTGTTTTCTGAATATATGATGAATGCATATAGAGAAAAGAATACTAGAGGAACTTGAGGCCACTATCAAAGCCAAGAAAAATGATGTCATTGTCTTGTTAGCACATGATCATGTGTATTTCCCTTGTTGATCTCATGATCTGTGAGGCTCCATAGAAGGCAGTGGTGCTTTCCTCGAAGGTCTCTGGAGATGGAGTAATAAAGAATTAGTGTTTTGTCTCTGTCCATAGCACAGTGGTTACAGCACCAGCCACATGACCAAAGTTGGCGGGTTCGAACCCAGTAGGGGCCAACTAACCAACAATGACAACTGCAACAAAAAATAGCTGGGTGTTGTGGCAGGCACCTGTAGTTCCAGCTACTTGGGAGGCTGAGGCAAGAGAATCACTCATGCCCCAAAAGTTTGAGGTTGCTGTGAGCTGTGATGCTATAGCACTCTACCCAGGGTGACATAGTGAGACTGTCTCCAAAAAAAAAAAGAATTAGTGTTTCTCATGACAACATTCAACAGTGGTTTTGGAATCCATTTACAGCCTGGGACATGTCCTCTTTCCCTGTTTAACTGGGGAGACATTCCCTAATTAGCCAGGCGAATATTCTCATAATGTGGTTATTGAATGGTCTGCACCATCTATCAGGATTGACTGAGTTTGTGAAACTTCCCAATTGTTGTCAAAAGCAGATAATTTTAGTACTTCACAGTGCTCCTGAATGAGAAAAACAAAGTGCAGTAATTAGAATAGGATGAGGAATGGCACCTGTGTCTTTGGTTTTTATTTAACAAATTCTCTGGCTAGATTCCAGAGAATTGAAATTTCTGTCTTCATCCCAGAAAACTGTAAGAAAATTTTATATTAGTGCTTTCCATTTTCTTTTGCTCTCTCTCACATATGTACATGTTTTCTAAGTATCATACTTTGAATTCAACAGTAAACATTCTGTTAAGGGGCTAGGATAGGGCAATTACTTTGGTAGGTATCCTAGCAGATACTGAGAGCAACTCAGCATTCTCCCTTTTCCTAAGTTCTCAGGAAGTCAGCAAAATAGCATGTTTATAATCTTAAAACAAACAAAAAATGATTTTCCTTTATTCCTCATAACTTATTTTAGTACCTAAACATCAAGGAAAAATTTTTGTTTAAAGGAATTGTACATGTGATTTTGATTATCTAAGGAGAGGCTAAAAATAGATTTAATCTATAATATGGAATCAAATAGGCAATAATACATTGATTTTGATTGAATGCTTATTTTTAAAATGTTTTAAATTTCCATGGACAGGCATTGTTCTAGATACTTTACCTATGTTACCTCATTATTAGGTAGAAATTTGTTTACCTGTCATTTACAGATGAAGAAACTGAAACTAAGGGAGATTTATTTTTAAAGACAGTTCCTGCTGTGGTTCCCAGGGTAGAGTGTAGTGGTTATTCATGGGCATGATCACAGCACACTGCCGTCTCTGCTCCTGGATTCAAGTGATGCAGCTTCCCAGACTCCCCGGTAGCCAGGACTACAGGTGCGCACCACTGCACCCAGCTAAGAGAGGTTAAATGCCTGGTTACCGAGGGCCTTTATAGTGTGTTATGCTTACTTATTATTAGCATTCTAAGACTCTGTAAGATTCTAGTTATTTTTTCAGAAAAGAGCAAACTACTGTCTTTTGATGATAACATAACTTTAGCAAGAAAGAGATGAGTTATTTAGATGATTTTCAGTCATCACATACAGCACAACAATCTTACATTTCTTTGAGTGTTCAGTGTGCTCAGTTTTTTCTATAAAATATTTTTCTATGAATGAATTATACTTAAAAACAGTTAAAATTAATAGCCTATTAAATACATTAACAAGAAAAAGTCAAGACATCAGCAATATTGTAGAATAGAAATTATGGCCTGTTTTGTAAGTAAAGTTTTACTGGAACACATCCATATTCGTTCATTTTTATATCAGCCACAACTTTTATGTAACGACAACAGTGTTGAATGGTTGTGACCTAGAGTCCCTAAAGCCTAAAATATATACTATCTGGGCCTTTATAGGAAAAGTTTGCCAACCTAGCTCTAGAATCTAGATTTTCCTCCCTTAGAAAGCCAGACACTTAATTGGGAAACACGTTACATATTTTCTTTCCTAAATGGTGTCCTTGTCTAACATGCTTTCTCTCTAATCCCTGCAGGTACCAACCAAGAAGCTGAAGAAATATGAGAAAGAATATCAGGCAATGCGAGAGAGTCAGCTGCAGCAGGAAGACCCGATGGACAGATACAAGGTATGGGAGGCACCGGGTGCCTGTCAAAGTACCCAAAGCAGCAGTGTGACAAGTTCAATTCCCTGTGTTTCTTTTTGATTGATTTAGACACTCTCTGGTCATGCCAACTGTCCAGGTATGTTTTTATTTCAGGAGACTCCTAAGTAGCCAAACATAATATTTCTTCTCTTTCAGTTTGTATATTTGTAGGTAACTCCAGCTGTTGCATTTATACGGGGAATCTTCATAAGAAGCTGAGAGAAAGAGAGGGAAAAAGAGAGAAAGTGGCTTTCTACTTTCAAAAATGAGGAAAAAAAGGAAAATGGCAAAATACGGTCTTAACTGTGCCTGGTCACATCCACAAAGACTTTTAGAAGGTGAACTATTCCAAGACTGGCACAAGGATGTTTGAAACTTACCTCTGTGTGTAGCAGATGTTAAAAATACAAACTCACTTGAAAGGAAAAATAAAAACCACAAAGGTATATGGAGCATAGTAATGGTGTTTATTGCAACATTTATTTCCACAAATGAATATAGAAATAACACATTTGACTTACAGGTTGCAGTTTCAGAATCAAATGCTTTTAGTTTAATATCTTAGTTAATTGTGACATTTTTTAAAAAATTCAACCATTTATGAAGGTCAGTCTCTTCAATGATAATTAGCAACACTCTTCCCAGGGTACAAGGTTGGGAAATACTGATTTCCAACTTGTTTTTTTAATGAAATATTGTGGTCTCTCCTCAACATATTTTACTTTACTGACTCATACAGATGTGTAACAGTTCCCTCCCTCTCCGCATCAGTTCAATAAGATAAAAGAATATTGTGTTTTCTGCACTGAGTACCAATGCTGAAATGTTCTACCAAGAAAAGTACTTTGGTGGCATTATTACATCACCCACAGGGAGGTGACTTCCACTTTGTAACTAGGATTGCCTTTATGTGGCCAGAGAGCTGAATATGGGCAATGCAGTCACACAGTCCATCGTATCTCTGTTGCTGAATTGAAGAGGCACACGGTAGCAGGAGTATGTGGTCACACAGACCTGCATTCAAATCCTGCTCTGTTTTTTTAGAGCACTGAATTTGGGGGTTTTAATCCCCATGCCACTGTTCACTATGTTGAGCTAGTTATCGAATGTCTTCCTCATCTATAAAGGGGGTAGTATACACAATTCCTTAACAGCTCATTGTGAGGATGAGGGGTGTTGTATGTTACTCAGCACATTCTTTGGTGTTCAATAAATGGTTGTTATTAGTTTTATGAAACCTCCCTCTATGAATTATCCAAATTTTACTTGATATGGGTCTGTCCCTCCAGTCCCTCTTTGATCATCCTCATATTTCTCCAAAGTATTGCTACCCAGCGGTCTCCTCATGTTTATAGAACTGCCTCAAGAACTGATAAAATCATGGCTCGGTGCCTGTAGCTCAGTGGTTATCACACCAGCTACATACACCAAGGCTGATGAGTTCAAACCTGGCCTGGGCCTGCTAAACAACAATGACAACTGCAACAGCAACAACAAAAAAAAGCCGGGCGTTGTGGTGGGCACCTGTAGTTCTAGCTACTTGGGAGGCTGAGGCAAAAGAATCACATACGCCCAAGAGTTTGAAGTTGCTGTGAGCTGTGATGCAACAGCACTCTACCAAGGGTGACATAATGAGACTCTGTCATTAAAAAAAAAAAAAAGAACTGATAAAATCCCACATTCTGCTATTGTAGATATACTGTTAACCAATACCGTGCTAAAAGATATGGTTTGAAGCTAATTCCCACCATCACTATTCCCTCAATATAACCAATTTATTATGCTGCTTTAGAAAGGCTTGAAGGTAGTAATTATAGAATAAATATTATTGAGCATCCAGAATGAAGCTTTCCTACTGCTTGTATCTTTCCAATTTCTTATTGCTGCTGTTATTATTCATAAAATCTGTGAGGAGTGCTATAAAATCAAAGAGAGAGCAAGGAAGCACATTTAAAAGCAAACTTGTTATTGTGTCTGAAATCCTTTTGACTTCAAAGCAGGTATGTATAAATAAGTAGTATGAAGCATATTATTTTTTAAGTACTTACTACATATAACATTATAACCTGTAAGATTGTCAGTGTGTATAGTTTTTATTGACGGATCACAAGTAGAATTAACTTTTTCTGTTTTTAAAGCAGCTATTTTAAGTTAAAGTGTTCTTAATTACATGTATCAGATCTTTCATTTGTATTATTATAATAAGCTTATCAACATATTATCTAAGTAATAGCTCTGTACCCTTTTTTCTATACTGTTTTAATAACGTTTAGGCATTTTTCCTGGTGATATACTTGGCAAATTCATAGTCCTCAAATTGTTATTACATTTTTCAATGTGGCAATTAACAACACAGTTTTCAGTTATTAACAGATTGAGATTTTTAGATGATCAATATGTAGTTTTAGAAGCTAATTATAATTATCTTCCTTATAAATTCCTTTTGCAAAACTAAAAAAAAAAAAAAGAAGCTAATTATAGTTATCTTAATTAGAGTTGTAGTGTATCTTAGAAAATATCTTTAATCATTTTCTATATTTAATCCCATCAAGAATAAGATCTCTGTCCTGGGAATGAGTGCTTTTATAATTCATAAGTCTGAGACTAGCAGTCCTACTAATGAAAACTCTTAAGAATAATTTAGGAAGATCTTTGAGGGCTGAGAACTTGGTCAGTAACAACCTCTCTTCCACATTAGAATTTATACTGCTTGAAATGCCATGTCTACACCCTAGCTTGCCAACTGACAGAGAGTTGGGAAGATTATGGGAATTTTTTTTAAACGTCATACCATAAGATGTTCTAAGAAATATTTCAGTTCAAAGCTATTTCTCTTGGACATGGTGGCATACATAAAAAGGCTATTACACGGGAGCTAGAGGTGGATTGAAGATCCCGCAATGTAGAAGTAGCCCTCAGCAATCACATTGCTCGCTTTGTCTATCTAAACATGTGTTTTGTGTCTATTTTTATGGCATAAGAAATGTCTACATTCTCAGGTTGTACCTTTTTACTCACTCACTTTTAGCCAACACTTAAATCTCAACCACGAAGAAAGAGATGAAATAGGGTTGGCATAAATTTAAATTTTAAAATCCTAACCATCATGAATATGTCCTCAAATTAGGTAGCAGTGATGATTGTACAACTTTGTGAATATACTGAAATCACTGAATTATACATTTTGGAAACATGAATTTTATAATATGTGAATTACATCTCCAAAAAAAAAATGCCTCTAAGCAAAATCCAGAATGTTCCAAGAGGATTGTATCTGGCCCACTTTCTTCCTTTTGTGAACCCCAAGTCACATCACAAGTATTTGTAGAAGACATATTTGTGGGAAGGAGACTTGCCTGTTGAAATTGGAGTTAATAATGACCATTGATCTTATGTCTACCCCTATTTATAGAGGAAAGGCCAACAAAAGTGGATAGTATATTCATTTTTAGTGATACCAATTAATTTCCAAATAGAATATATGTTATAGATATATACACACACACACACACACATATATATATACATATACAAGTAGTAATACATATACACACTACCTGTGCTACCTAATCTTGGCACCAGTTTGTATTTGAAACTCAGGGAACCCCACAATTACAGCCTTTAATGTACTCCTTCTGCTTATGTTCATGACTGGATTCAAAGAGACAGAAAGGAAACTTATTTGGAAGAAGAATACAGAATATTTATTCTAAATCTCTTTTTTATCATCCTTCTTAACTTGGATCTAGCCAAATTTGTGTAATATTTATTTGTTTACTCTGATATTTTGATTTGTAAATTTACTGATTGATTTCAAGTGATAAATATTTGGCTGTAGAAATACATTAAGTACATTTGCATTTTTGTACAGGTTTCCAGAGTACACACATTCATCAATATATGTAGCTATTTTAGTATATCCTAAAAATTAGTAACAAATGAGCAGTTAGCAATTTCAGAAAATAAAATACTATTTTCTCTCTTAAGGAAATGAATTGTTTCCATCATGGGAGAAGTCAGTTTTCTAGTGATATAATCAATTGATGGTACTTTTTAGAGCACTGCAGCCTTTGTCTACTTTTGGAGAATGATATCCTTTTCTTATTTAATTAACTACTTGCAAAAATGTGGGTTAAGCCTTAAAAAACACAGCTAATTAATTAAATTCAGTGAATCTCCCAAAGCATAATAAAGGTTACCTGTTCCATACGGGAAAATCCTAGAAACAATCTGGAATGCCTAAACTCTCTGGGGTTTGGGACACAGGTGGTATTAAAAATACATAATTTCTAATGGAACTCTCTTATCCATGTTCGGGATAATTAAATTTTGGAAGGCTTAACTTCTTTCTTGAGGTTAGTTAGACATCATAAATTTTATCATCAAAATGTAAATGAAACAGAAAGAAAATGATTCCTCTTAAGTTTACACAAAGTTTTTTTTGCATGTACTAATTGTTGTAGAGCAGTTGTCCCTACGTGAAATTTAAAGTTAAGCTATTTAGTTATACATAGTAAAAGTAGTCCAAACAAAATATTTGAAGTCAAGCTTAATTATACTTTTTTGCCATCCTTACATATCTAATGAAATGATTTAGGGCAATTATTACATTTTTTTTAACTTGACAAATGAAGTTTAACTTATGCCAAATTTCTTACCTGTAAAAAAAGGGGGGAGGACACCCTCCCCACACGTTGGGCCCTTCCTTCCTCAAAGAACTCAAGATAACTGAAGCCATCTTTGAAAAATGCTTTTCAATTGCTGAAAATGAACTTAAATTTCATTATTTTTTCCAAATCACAGAGAAACTATTGTTGGTTTTTGTAAATATTATGTTATGAAAAGCTTCAGTGGATGATAACAGATAAGAACATGTGTTTGTGGGGGGGGTAGGTGTTTCTTTTGTTTGTTTATTTGTTTGTTTGTTTTGAGACAGACTGTCATTCTGTCACCCTGGGTAGATTGCTTGTGGCATCATAGCTCACAACCACCTCAAACTCTTGGACTCAAGCAGTCCACCTGCCTCAGCCCTCCAGAATGCTAGGATTACAGGCATGAACCACCACGACTGGCAAGAACATGGTTTCTATTTGACTGTGATAACTTGATGATCAACTCTAGAAGTTTGCTAGTCTTTTGATTTTGGATAACCCAGTAAATTCACGGTTGTAGGATGGTGAAGATGCAAACCTAAGCCCTTTTGAGGCTTCTCAATTAATGTAGCTAAAAAGGAGCAGGTAGTTTCTGACAGTGGAATCATTATGCTTGCCACTTGGGAGAAGTGTGTTAGGCACATTAATAATTTGTAAGTATGTTTATTGATGATCTTTAGAACTACCCCAAAACTTTAATTTTTAGAAAGTTTTCTTTCTCTGAAAATATTACTGACAAAATTATATGAAATTAATATGCTTCTACATCATCTATAACCCATTTGTGTTTTTAAAAATTGATTAGTGGGCTAGAGTAGAACAGGAATCTGCAAACCATGGTCTGTGGGCTAGTTGTGTTTCACTGCCATTTTTTTATTATTGTTTTATTTTTGAGACCAAGTCTCACTTTGTTGCCCTTGCTAGAGTGCCGTGGCATCATAGCTTACAGCTGCCTCTAACTCTTGGGCTCAAGTGATTCTCTTGCCTCAGCCTCCTGAGTAGCTGGAACTACAGGCCCCTGCCACAACACCCTGCTATTTTTAGAAGCAGGGTCTCACTCTGACCCAGGCTGGTCTCAAACCTGTGAGCTAAGGCAATACACCTGCCTCCACCTCCCAGAATGGTGGGATTACAGGCGTGAGCCACCACACCCAGCCCTCACTGCCAGTTTTTATATTTTTTATAGGAACACAGCCATACCTATTTGTTTACCTACTGTGTATGGCTGCTTTTGCATGATACTAGCAGAGTTGAAAAATTTCAACACAGACCACCATAGGCCTAATATATTTACTATCTGCTATTTACCTTAAAAGTTTGCTGACCCCTGTTCTAGAATATAATCTAAGATTGATTTTTAAATGCTGAAAGAAATGACGTCTGGTTTGCCAACTGTCATTTATTACTGACAAGATTTTGGTTTTAATTTGACATTAATTTTTTTTTAAATTTCCACCAGAAACATAAGATTGGATGTGAAGAGTACAGAAGAAAAGCATAAAACAGCTTCAAATATCTAGATTTTTTTCTGGAATCTTCATTTATGGATAATATAGACATTTAAACATTTTACCTACAGGCATGTGTCTTTGTATGTCTAAAAACTGTCAACTGAAAATTTAAATATGATGATTATCAACTCTTTTAATTTTAAAAGAGGTATCCAGGCTCAGTGCCTGTGGCTCAATGGGCTAAGGCACCAGCCACGTACACCTGAGCTGGCAGGTTCGAATCCAGCCCGGGCCCGCCAAACCACAATGACGGCTGCAACCAAAAAATGGCCGGGCGTTGTGGCGGGCGCCTGTAGTCCCAGCTACTTGGGAGGCGGAGGCAGGAGACTCGCTTGAGCCCAGGAATTGGAGGTTGCTGTGAGCTGTGATGC